>JAGPOY010005492.1:0-10983 GCA_018983105.1 Silene uniflora
ATTAAGGTGAAAAAATGGCTAATGTGGTCGGAGGTATTGTCGATAATAGTGGCTCGCAAAACAGCTTGGAGATCATTAATCTTGCCAAGTTTGCTATTGAGGAACACAACACTAAGAAGGTAACACTCGCGCATTTATTCCCTTCTGCTTCGTGTAGGGTTGTTAATGAGTCGAGTTTGATTGACTCTGTTTTGGCTTATATTGAGTCGATTTGAGTAGTTCACGAATAAAACATGTCAATAGCAAATAAGTATGATGTACGGAGTATTGCAAAAAAAAAAGTATGATGTACAGAGTATGTTGAATTACATTTATTGCTCCATGCATTTTTTTTTTCTAGCGTCAATAAACTTTTCATTGCATGCTTAAAACAGACACGAATAATTAGATATAATTTATGCAGAACGCAATGTTAGAGTTGAAGAAGGTGGTAAAGGTAAAGGAGCAAGCAGTTGCAGGAACCATGTACTACATTACTATGGAGACAGCCACACCTGGAAACGACAATACCGTCGGCTATTATGAAGCCAAGATTTGGGTTAAGCTGTGGTTGGATTTCAAGCATTTGGAGGATTTCAAATTCCTGGGTAATTCTATTGAAGATTGCGGTGTTTGATCATCAGCAAAACAAATGCATTATAATATCGCATCTAGCCGTCTACTACTACATACTCCGTATTATATACTCTAATTTGTATTCTACTTTTCGTATCTGTCTATCTATCAATGTAAAGATTCATCTTCAAGTATCTGTCTATCCATCAATGTAAAGTAGTATAACATTCAAATATCAATATATTTTACAGTTTAGATTCACCCGAAATGTAAATAAATAAATCAGCATAACTTTAATACGATCCTGTATCAAAGCTTTTTTATGTATCAAGCTCAAAATCCTATCAATCAAAGCTTTTTTATGTATCAATCTCAAAATCCTATCAGATTTCAAATTTTTTTTGAACTCCGAAATATCGTGCAAGTTTTTACAGAGTAGCTGAATCTGAAAAGGAAAACTCAAATCAATCACCATAACCTCTATAGAAAAGGGCAATCCTTCTATGAGCAAAGAAGACGCCGAATATCTTCCTAACTTATCATTGCGTATTAGTCAATAACGTCATTATTGAAAATTAAGGGCCATCAGCCCAAAACAATGAGAACTTTACAAAAAAAAATCTTCCTAAATCGTATTCTCGTGTTCCATCATGTGTAGCAAAATTATGCAGCTGCTTTCTGACAGTGCTTCTCAAGCCATTCCATGGTCACACTCTTGGGTCGCTCCAAGGCTAATCCAAGAGCTCGGTCCCATATAAGCTGTTAGGGGTAAGTGGGTAAAACCAATGAGAGATGACACAAAAATTTGTTGAAAACAAATTACAGGGGAAAAAAAAAGGTTAAAAGAGCAATATGAAACCTGAGAGCAAATTCCAATGCTCCTTGACACTCCAAACAGCACAGTGTAATATCTGCAGGGGAAAAATTGTAATTCCATCACGTTCCGCAAAATAAACATGATTGACAGATATATCAAGTGCAGAAAGAAAAATTGTAATTCCATCACGTTCCGCAAAATAAACATGATCGACAGATATATCAAGTGCAGAAAAATTTTACAGACCTTGCTTCTGTCAAACCATAATAGTTCAACAAGACTCCACTGTGGGCGTCAACATTTGGCCATGGGTTCTTAACCTGCAATCACCCGGAAATTATGTCAAGATGAAAAAGTTAAATCCTGTGATAAAACCACAAAACTGGTGATTAAAATTTAAGCATAACCAGACACCACAAGTCACCAACAAGTCGTTTAGTCACAGAACTGACCAACTTCATGTTGTACACCTCATTTTGTAAATAAGTTAATTGGGACATGCTGACTTCAGTTATCCGGTTTAGCAATATACTTTAATGAATTGCCGGCGATATTGAGATTAGAACTCATTTGTGTAGTTAGAGCTTAAAAGAGAGCCACAAATTTAAATCAGATTCAAATATAATCGAAGAAGTTTTTTTTTTTTTTTGCTATTTAAAACTTTGATTTTATTTTATTTTTCGGAGAGAGAACAGAAGGGTATTCATGGATGGCACAACTGTCCCAAAATCAAGCATCAGAATAAGGCAAACTTGGGGAGAGAGAGCGACTGTTTAAGAAATTAATTCTCTTTACATTTATAGAAGAGAGGATTTACCTTTCCAAGTTCTAATAGAATGGGAGGCACCACTTCATAGAGCTTCGACACCTGCAGAACCAAAGCTGGCTGAGAAACAGAGGTAAAACATTTATATTATTTCGAAGGAAACAGGTCTCGTAAATACCAGTTGAAAAAGGGAGTCCTCAGGCAGATGCTTCAACGCAAATTCTCTCTGGCATGTGTACCTAGGATCTGTCTTACGCAGGACTCCATGGCCGAATCCAGGAACAACCTATTGCGTTGTCATAAAGAAAAAAACTATGACAAGTGAGACACATGTTGCATATGTGAATCAGACACCATCTATACTTCAAAATAATACTCACCTTGCCACTGTTCAGTGTCTTCCAGACATAATCTTTCAGTTGCTCAGTAGTGATGTTTTCTCCGCATTCGTCAACGACTGACTTGATCCACAATAGGACTTCCTGGAACAGTAATGTGATTATCATGAGCATTGGTGACTAGAAGACCGAAACAAAAGAAGAGATGCACAGAACACAAAGAAATAAGGGACAACTGAAAACCCAACACGAAACTCAAAAACCAGTGCCAGAAACTGATTCTTCCAGATATGAGCGGATTCGTAGTAATTAACAAAAGAATTCTTACAAGAGTTTCCTTGGGATAAAACCGAGAAATAGCTTCCTTTAATGCAAACTTGTGGTAAGCAAGCACGGCGAATCACTTCTTAAACAAAAAAGCAGTGATAGCCACAAATCATCATAGTCATGTTTAAGATGCAATAGCTAAATCTAAAATGAATGTGTGTCCATGATCAATAAAAATAAAAAGTGATATATGATAACAACAAAAACATGTTCTATGAGCAAATGAATGTGTTTAGGGATTTATTCTGTAAGAGCTGAAAAAAGTGGGGGTTAAATACTCCCTCAACTAATTGAATTAGATTAGCCCCATGGACCCACTTTTCTCCTCACAAGAGATGGTCCGAGTAGACTAATTCAAGAGTATTAAACAGACAAAAAACGAAAACTTGATAAGCCTGAGTATGCTTGATTGCATGGGAAGTTAAAGAAGAAAACAGGAGCTCTAAAAGAGCGAGCACCACATCAGAAGACTGAACTACCAAGGGGAACGAGGATGAGGAGAAGAGCAAGTAAGAAAGATCTATTCAATATTGCCAATTTTTTCGCAGGCTGGCTTAAAAGATCAACAGTAAGATAATCGGCCAGGAATCACATCCTCTGTTTCACGAACAGTTAAATAAAACAAAGAACCAGTTAAGCTGTCTCATCAAATTAATCATTAGTACACGAGGAGGTATGGAGGTAATACCTGGTTGGCTAATCCATGAAGTGGGCCTGCCAAACCATTCAATGCAGCTGCAAAAGAGAGGTAAGGGTCTGAAAGTGCACTACCCACCTGCATTGTGGTCAGAAATTATCAGCTTAGCCTTTTCAGAAAAAGAATTCCTCTGTTTTGCTTCGAGTTGTGAAGGCCTGAAGCTAGACATCACAAGATAGAAAGATTGCGAAGCACGTTAAAGGACAGATACTCGTTTTTAAGGCACTTACCAAATGGCCAGTGTGTGCGCTGACATTTCCACCCTCATGATCACTGCAAAGGATAAGAAAATAAGGCATTTAACTCTAACTATAGAAGACTTCGATGAAGAATAATAACAAAGAATAGACTGATGCTCACGTGTGAATTGTGATGTAAAGTCGCATCAGCTCGTACATCTCAGGGCTCTCAAAACCCAACATGTTTGCAAAATTAGCACCATAGTCGAGGGAGTCATCTGATGGAATGGTTTGTCCGTTCTTATACATCCTTCAGAAAGAAAATGAAAATTTTAAGATTCCAGGTGATTGATCAAACTAATTAACTCTGCAATGATGAGAATGAAATCACTGTACATACAAACCAACCTGAGCTACATTCACATAATTCGAGGACGTAAGATTGGGTATACAGATCCCACTATTGGGATTCAGAGTATACTTATCTACATATGAGGAGGCATATGAATGTCTGAGATTTGTCACTTAAAGTCTACTACGTTTAAGGTCGAAGAGAATCATGAAGAAATTTTAGATAGCTAATTAATTGTGTTCACAGATCTGAGGCAGAAAGACTCGTACTTCAGTTATTTCTTGACGATAACAGAAAATTCACTGACCTTCGATAAATATAAGCAGCAACAACAGGAAGTTTTGCAATCAGGCTAAGGCAGTCCTCATATGTTGGCTCCCAAAACCTAAATGCACAAGTCAGTCAGATCAGGACCAACTTTTACCAACTGTGAGAAAACACAATATCATGAGAATATATACTTACTTTGATTTATGGATTCCTTTCTCATATGCTTTCTGAAATTCGCTTTCAACCTGAGAAAAGAATTGTAATCATTACAAATTACTACAATGGCCTGCAAGATTAGGTTCGATAACAAAGACATAGCACCTATTTGCCACCAGCTGAATGCCTTTATAAAAGGAAGCGTTCTAATTTTCTTATTTTCGGGAAGGGGTGATAGCTCACACCAAGACTCTACAGTGAATTATAGATAGGGTCAAAGATAAAGTAGTGCTGACAATAACTAATCAATTGTGTTCACATATCTTTTACAAGCATAACGAGCACATAATCAATTGTGTTCACAGATCAATTGTGTTCACAGATCTTTTACAAGCATAAAGAGCACATAATAAAGACATAGAACGGTCTTTATTGAGCACGGAGTGCTTTTAGCACATTGGCAGAAGATGACAGCAAGGAATCCGTGTGTTAACCTGAAGGGCCATGACACCAGTAGCAAACTGAGTCATTGGATGTGCAGTCACCGGTAGAGCATCAATTGTTTTGTAGACATGGTCTGCAGTGGCAAATTAAATTGAATATCAATAACTAAACTGAAATAATTTTGCTTTTACAAAAAAATGAAATGCTTATATATCCCCAACACTTTCTTACAGAAAACAAAAAGAAAAAGAAAAAAATGTTTGCATCTACATGTTAAGGTAAGTTACAAGCCAATTACCTGGGACAGAAGAACGGCTTCGCAAATCAGCTGATAACGCATCCACTTGCTCTTTGCTGGGTACCTACAAAATCAAACCCGCATAAAAAAACATGAATAATATAAATTGCAAAAGAATCTTTTCAGATATAATCCGACTATAGACGTATATCAAAGAAAAACTTAATAATAAAATAGCAATCACCAATTTAACTGTCTTCTGCCAGCCATCCCAGCCAACTATTAAACATAGAATTTCACCTAAGAATATGGCCCTTTATGGACGAATTGGTCATTCAGTCAGAAATAAAAAAAAAAGTCTCACTAAAGTTAACTAGGAGAGAAACTTCTTTTTAAATACCAATACGCCAAATTCACAGTCCATAAAACCTATTAAAATACAGATCCAAAATAAAACATTTATTGTTAAGCTTCTTACGCTCCATGTCAAATGTTAAATAGTTGAGTTATCATCAGCATGTGTATTAGACTAAATCTAATCATAATGCAAATAGCTTATGATTCTACTCTAAAAATATAAAATCCCGTATTATTAAGGAGCTGCTTACTTTCCCCGTCAAAAGTAGCCAAAGAAGACCTTCAGGCAATGGCTCGCCACCTGGCTTGGCAGCAGGTAAGAGCTTCTGACACTCGGGGATAGACATACCCCTGAACCGAATACCCTAAACATAAACATAAACATAATAACATCATCAATTAATAAAAATATGATTATATCATTCTCAGTCATTTAGAGAAAAATTGCCCTATGTGAGAGAAGAAATATACCTCTTCCGGATCAAGTAAAGAAGTTTCCCAAAGCAAACCCGTCATTCCTCTCATTCCACCAAGAACCTATCGTATTGTTAAAAAAAAAACTCAGAAAAACAATTTCATCTAATTATATATTGCTTCTACAAGAACCAATTGCAGTCTCAAAAAAGATTTCAGATGAAACACCGCAATTTCAGTGTTCAGTTGAAGTATTACAGAAAGATGAGAGGAATGAAAAGAAAGGGACTAAAAGATAAGCACATACCATGTCCACATTAATGTTTCCAAGCTGAACACTTCCATGTTCTTTCTTTAACTTCTTCAACCGTTCCTACAGAGACAAAGACAGACAGAAAAAGAGCGGTGAAGAAAACAATTATAGGCAATCTTAAAAAACAAACATGGAAGTGTTAAAATTCTTTGAGTTATATATGGATGATAAATGATCATCCAGAATACCTGCTGTTCAGGAATCATTTCTTGCAACTCTGAGCGAAGGTCCTACAAATTTTACAAAAAAAAGATTAAATAAATGTATAAACTTTGCAAAGGAAGAAATTAAATATGCAATAGTCACGGCAAAAGAAAGAATCAAAGATGAAGGGAAAAAAATATTACAAGGTTAGAGGAACTTTGCATCTGAATCCATCTCACAGAATTGCTTAGACATGATTGCTGGCCCTGTGAGATACAAACAATTTAGATAACAGCTGCTGAACGTTATGCTAGAATCATGATTACGATAATATTAGTATGTGCCACCAGATAAAAGTTAATGCTCCGTATTAGTGATTACTGAGAAAAAATTGATGAATGCGGAAGCAATTTTGTAAAAGATCAAACCCTAAAGATTGACAACATATGAAACATTAGATTTTCATATAACGTAGAGAAATAAAGTTTCAAGAATTAGAGATAGAAAGGATGAGAGAAGGATTGAAGAATTGTAACGAAATTAAGCTTATATAAGACGCATAAGTCAGTTTATCATAACCAACTCTTAACAACCTTACTTCAATATAACTAAGTAACTAACTAATGAGTTGAGAAGTCTTGTATTCTCATAAATACTCCACAAGCCAACTAAAACACAGGAACATTATCCCGGTGCTTTAAAATGGTCCGCTCATGGGGATGTTAAGGAGTCAAAAGCCCGCAACCTTACCCAATTGCTGAGCACACATAGCTTGTTAAAAATAAAAAGTGAAAACTGTGTCGCGAATTGTAAATTCTATCGAACATTACAGTTTTGTGAATCATTTGCTTTATTCTATCATTGTAAAAAGCTAACTGATAGTGCAATATGTCTACACCGGAAATTACTGGAGTATAATACTTAGGGTTCACAAAACATCAAATAAGTGCAAATCAAAGCAATTTTCAAAGGATGCAAATTCATTTTTCTTTTATTTAGATTAACCTTCACAAAATCGCTGAATAAACGCGATCATTTACCACTCCAAACCGGCTAAATGTCTACATCAACGACAATTGATCTATTGTGTAAAACTCGTCTTACAATATGAAACCGTCTTTTCACATATAACACTAATAATACATGAATGTCTTATTCTGTAACTTATAAAGCGACGCAAAATTAAATACCGAACCTAAAATTCAACAAAATGTAAAGAATCAAAAACCGAAATCGAAAACTTACAACGCGAGAGCGCAGTTTCGAGAGAGACGAAATTCCTCTGAAGAACGACATTAATCAATCTACGCAATATAAATTCACAATCAGAAAAAACAGAAATTAATCTAATTACGCTAATCCGATTAAATTCACAAACAAAAATAACAGATCAATAAAATTACAGAAAAATGAAGCAGTAATTTGCAATTACGAAGAATAACTTGATATGAACAAGAAGAAGTTTAGAGAGAGAAGGAAACCTTGAAAAGTTAGGGATTTAGAGAGAGGAAAAAGAACGCGATTCGAATGAGAAGGTAACTCGGTAAATGTTGGTGGTTAGTACTCCGTATTATTTTAGTGTTCGTGTATTTATAGGTTGAATATTATGCGCGCATGATTATTTATGTAATCAAAATAATCAAATAAATATAAATATTTAATTTAATGCTTAATGTTAATGAGAAGAATGTTTAGGGTGCAGAAGAGTCGACAGCCCAAATGTACTTAGAAAAGTCAGGTCAAATTGTTCCTCTTTTTTTTTTATTGATTTCGCATTTGTATCGATTAATGCTGAAGTTGGTTGGGGTGAAAGTCAAAACTCAAAAGTTATCGTCTTTTAGATAAAAGTTATCTTATCACATTCGTTATTGTAAGATAGTTTAGGGTGTGTTTGGATTGGGGGATTTGGAAAGAAAAGAAAGGGAGGGAAAGTAGGGGATTTAAAATCCCTTGTTTGGATAGTAAATGAGGGTGAAGGGAAATGGAGGAGGAGAAATTTGGAGGAATTCATTTTCTCTCCTCCAAGGCAAACCAAAATCTCTCCATAAGAAGCAAAATTTGAAAAGAAATTGTATCCAAACACCCACATTTCATTTGCCCTCCCCTTCCCTTACCTCCTTTTCTCTTCCCTCCTTCCCCCTCCCCTCCCTTTCCCTTCATTTTTGCTATCCAAACACACCCTTTAATGACTTGATTATTATTAATGAAAATGAAAAAACTGGTTACATTAGACAGAGATCGTGTTACCCCAAGAATATTCCTAAATATTCTATAGAACATTATGATAATCATCATATTCTCTGTTAATATATTTCCTAATCATACCCATAGAGACCATAATAAGATACTCCTAATATATTTTTAATACATCCCTCAGTCAAAACGGTAGATAACGTAGACTTTCACTAGATCAAGGATAGTTGATAATACCTTTGTAGATGAACCAAGTTGACCTTTGTCGACGCTATAACCGGATGTGGTGTCTTACCATGTCTGAGATCTTGCCATAAGAGAAAAATGTCACACATGCTGAAACTAAGGGTGCACAAGGGCCGAAGCAAATTGTGAGACACTGACTACTAAACTAACGTCAAGGTGCACGAGGGGCGTAGCAACTCGTGCGACACCGACTAGAATTTTTTTTAAAAAACAAAAAACAAGGGTGCACGGGCTCGTAGGAGGAAGCATTTGTAAGGCACCAACAAACTGCGAGGGCTGAAGCAAACTCAATAGCACAACTAAAATAAAAGAAACACAATAGTACTAAACCAAAGACAAAGTACACATCCGTAGCATTTCGATCTCGAGGCAGTCATGGTTGGCGCTGCGAGCCGTAGCCGACGGAGTCATACCACCTGGCCTATTAGGTGGGGTTGGTGGCTGGGGCGAACAGGGAGAAGGCGATGACGAGGCGTGGCGAGATTTAGAGCGGTGACGATTGCCGAAGCAACAAGGCACAGAAGGTTATTTTAGCAACTGCGGACAGCGGGAAGTGTGAGAGCGGTGGAGTGGACGAAGTTAATGGTGGCGGCATTTGCGAGAGGCATACCAACTTGACGAAAGGTAGGGCCGAGCAAAAAAATCTGATCCGCTTTTTAAACCGAAACCGAACCGAAATCCGATTTTAAGGGCCCGAAAATTCGGTTTTTTTCCGGTTCCGGTGCCCAAACCGATTTTTTTTTGAGTAAAAGCGGTTCGGATTCGGTTCCTAATAATGTAAAACCGGACCCCGGTTTTTGAACCGAATTGATGATTTAAAAAAAAAATACAAAAGTCACACCAACTCACCTATACTGCCGCCTAACACCTCATTCTCTTCCAACCCTAAAAACCCGGGGGCGTTTGGTATGGAGGTGTAAAGAAAGGGAAAGGGAATAAAAGTCATTCAAACCCTTTGTTGATGTTTGTTTAAGCAAATCAATCATTCTCTATTTCTCTTACCTCTTGTCCTTATCTCCTAATCCCTGTACATCCTTACCCCCACCCCCCCTAGGGTAACAATTCCGTTTCCCTCATTCATCCAAATCACCACCCTCACATATCCAAAACCATCCATGTAAGTTTGTCAACACACCACCCCGACACCTGCTGCCACCACATAAAGCACGTCGCTGCCCGTCTACTACCATGGACGTCGGTGACCCATAACCGGTGCCGGCGACCCCTCCGTCCCCATCACTTACCGACTTTGAAACGTTATACTGACCGAACTATGTGCACAGAGCATCGCTCATCACCGTCTATCCCGGCATCGACCTTTATATTGCGGAGCACCACCCATAGCCATCACAACTCAGATTTGATTTAGATTCGATTTATAACCGGTGTTTTAGGGGGTGAGGAAGGATTTTACGAAGTTGGGAGAGCGTGTTTCAAGGGTGGTTGTGGCGATTTTCAACGGTGGGGAAGGGATACAACGGTGGTGTGGGTAGTATTGGTAGTTTTTGTGGTAGGAGTGGTGGTAGTTGCCTAGTATGGGTGATCTTGGAATGGGCTGATGTTTTCTTTTCAGAGTCCAACCAAACAATGTTTTTAATTAAAGGAAATTTGATTTCTTACCCCTTATTTCCCTTTGTTGAATCAATTCTCTTTCCCTTTCCGAAACCAAACGCCCCCATTTTTTTCTTTCAAAACCTTATTCCTCTAAAGCTCTACTCCCTGCGCCCTGCCTCTCTATTTCATTCTTACACCAAACTCCAGATCTACTCCCTTCAGTCATTTATTCATCAAATTTTCAAGCTTTCATTAAAGTAAAGTTTGTATATTTACCCTTTGTACAACTTATTGATTTATATTATTTCTTTACATCCTAAAAATGATCGAATTCAATTTGTAATCGCCATTCCTGTTGAAGTCGTAATCGCCATTATTGTTGTAAATCATAAGAATCAACAACAAAACCTACCTGCTACATTGTTGAATCCTTCGGATTCAATTCAATTCATGGCCGCCATTTGTTTAATTATTTTGTAGTTCACTGAATTCGTTTACTGCTATTATTTCGTTTTAGTCATTTGTTCATCATTTATTTCTTCAATGGTGGACTGGTCGTGTTCAATTTTTTGCAAGAATTGTAGTGTTTGACATTTGGTTATTGGCAGTACAAACATATTTCG
>JAGPOY010005493.1:0-10983 GCA_018983105.1 Silene uniflora
GCTCACAAATAACATTCTTTTGCCATTCAGTTTGAGATTCATCAACCCATCTAAAAAAGTTACAACCACGAAAATTAGTTGCTGGGTTGTAAAATTTGCAAGCTTCAAATAATCTTCCCGGATTTGAATGAGTCCAAGACTTGCATTGACGAACTGGGATGCCACAATAACATTTTCGTGGAACATGAGAAGACGACCTTGAGGAAGAACCAGATGTATTCATCGACATTTCCTGAAAAACTCAATTCACAATTTACCCCCAAATTTATGAACCCTAAATTTAACATTACAAAAATTAAGATTAAAAACTCAAACGAAATTAAAGAGTGAAATTAAGGAAACATTATTACCTCCGTTTCTGAATAAAATGAAAGCGCTTGTAGTTGAAGTGGTGATTGGGAGATTGAGTAAAATGAGTAAGAGATGAAAATGAAAGAGAGAATGAAAGAGGAGAAGTGAAACTGGTATATAAGATGTGAAGGGAAGGAGGAGTAAATGGTGTAAGGGTATAATGGGAATAAAATGATGAGTTTGGAGGGAGATTTAAAAATAGGCCGGAATATTCCATTTTTTTTGCCCGAAAATCACTTAAGGTACCAACTTTTGAACTGAGTGTACATTAAGGTATTAAGTTTTAAAAAAGTTTTCATAAGGTGTTAAGTTTTAAAAAGTGTAACATTAAAGGGGATTTTCATCAATTCATCCTTAAATTTATTCACAAATTCCCATTTCAAATGGTTTTACCCTTGTTACCTTTTATGATAAAGATTGACCATCCAAAATTGTCACTTTGTAATACTAAATTTATGGTAATTTTTTATTAATAAAATGTTCATATTTTATCGTAAAATGATCATATGTTATTCATCTAAACTTAAAACGGATTCCGTCCGTCTAAAATGAGACTTGCTGAGAATTATTTAACGGTCAAAATGTCAAAAATAGGGGTTGGTGGTCATAATCATAAGGATCTTGTGAAACAATTGAAAGTGTATAAGTTAATATGTACCCTTAAGAAAGAGGCAACTAATGATCTAAGAAGTCTTAGGGTTGCTTTCAAATTAGTAAATTGATAGTTAACATTACGTTTAGAATTAGATCACTTATTTTGGTCAATTGATGTTACGTCTTTGGCTACTCAGACTTGACTTTGCATGTTTCTTTGTGACTTTTTGTTTTCCTTAATTTCAAGAATAATAAGCTACTAAGCTACTAATTAATCTCAGACTAAATTTTCTTGCTCTTTATACATAGTTACGAAGTACGGAGTATATATTTTCTTTGTCCCGGTCATTTGTATGTTTACCTTTAATTTCGGCATAAAGACCGAGAAAAGAGGGAGGCAGCCAATTAGGGGATGAAAAGTTGACCAAATTGACTGTAGAAGATTAAATTGTCCATCAAAGACATTTTCTTTCCAAAATAGAAAGGTAAACAATTGACTGAGATACCAAAATTAAATAGGTAAACAAATGTCTGTGACGAGGAGAGTACTTACCTAATTAATCGATCTTAAATTAGTTCACTTGTCACCCATCATAACAAAATCATACAAAGTTTGACGAATTAATAATGTAACTAGTGTAGATCCCACGCAAATGCGCGGTTTTTCAGATAGTAATGTCCAAAGACGTTATATATTATAGTTTTGTAACATGCTTAAACCGGTAAGAGAGAGATTATTTGATAGTTTCCACACCAAATAAGATTGACGTTTTAACTGAACCTAATTATATAAATTACTTCATTATTAAAAATAACCTCAAGTAATGACTTGATTATAAATTACTTCATTATTAAAAATAACCTCATAACTAAATTTATCAAAAGAATAACCTCAAGTAATGACTTGATTATACATTAAAATTAGAGAATTGCAAAAGGAGATGGTCAACTTGTAATACCTTTGTATAAAAAAAACAGGAAAATAGAATTATGAAAAAAATTGCGCATAATATTTTGTCTCATATTATACATATTATTAATGCAATTTCACATGTACTTTTTTAAATTTGCACCTTATTAATATTTAATAATTCACTGCATTGTATTTTGATAATAAAAAAATTAAATGAAAAACTAATCAAAGAAAATTAAGTTAAGTTGTGATTTTTTTTCAATGAATTTGTTTTTTTTTGTCACGAAACTAATGCTAAGTATGTGTCAAGTTATTCTCTTAAGTAACCCTAAAAAAAAAGTTATTCTCTTAAGTAGTACTCCGTAATTATTGCATTACTGAAAAACTTAACAACTTATATATTTTATAATTTAATACCAATTTTATTTTATTTTATGAAAAATTATAATTATGAATTTAATTAAGAGATTAGAATTTATTGAAAAGATAATAATATAATGAAATAAAGTTTTATTTCTTGCCTTATTTAGCTAGATGCTTTTTGGAAGGAAAACTAAAAGAGTTTTTATTCTCTTAGTAGTAAGGGGATTGCGTATAAAAAAATTCTAATTTTTTATTTTAAACACTTTATTTTTTCAATATTTAGTTTGCCCCATCTTAGTTTGCCATAAAAGTAAACATTATGTTAGCATAACATATAAAATCGGCTAATGACATAACTTATAAAGTCACTTTGTAAACTTACAATTTAAGTTTAAAACTTTATCGTGTTAACACCTTTAAAATCTTTTTACACCAAAAAACGTTAACTATTGTGGTTGTTAACTGTACGTGGTGGAGTTAGGGGTAGGAGAGAAACTCAACACTACAGGTAGTTGAAAATTTCAAAGGCTTTAGTTAACATTTTCCAACTTTATTCGAGTTTTCCTTATCATTATCCTTTTGTCCTTACTGAAATTTTTCGCCCTTGCAACTGTATATACAAATATGATTGTGATTTATATTGGTCTTTTGCATGCATACAATATTATTTTGATTTTAGCAAGATAGAAGTAAATAAATGTAGAGAGATTACTCATAATCTACTGCTCTTTTAATTAAAGATAAACAAATAAAAATAATTAAGACGGGGAGCGTATTTTATAGGAGTAGTACTAGCTTTATTTTAAGTAGCACAAAACCATGCATGTCAATGAGTCTTTAGTTCTATTTTTAGTTTAAATACAATAATAAAACATTACCCCAATATTTCAGTGAGCTCACCAGGTGGGAATCGAACCCCCAACTACATGATTGGAGTAAGAGAGCTCTTGCTACTTGAGCTAACTGTTATTCTCGTAATTCTTTAATTTGAAATTAACTTGACTGAATAAAATGATAGACTAAATTGACATAAAACGACCCGAGCTAAACTAAACTGAAGTAAGAAAAGAGCTAAACTAAACTGAGCTAAGAAAATTGACCTTGTTCGAAAAGTTCATTAAATATTATAAACAACGAATTAGGCTTTAAAGAGGTTTCATTTTACACATCAGTTTGAGCCCAAATAGACATTTGATCAAACAACCTAGTTGAAGTGTCGGGCCGCGAAACAAACACAATGACCAATTATAAAGCCCAAACGCTTCTTAACCAATTGAAGTGAGCCCATGACATGATAATTAAATACCACGATGAGAAATTCATCTATACAATATACCACGTCGCCGTACACTCTATCGAATGAGAATACTAAACTTAACACATTTTCACTAATAATAAGGTAAAATCTTAAGAGGATAAAAATCAAGGTTTCTCATTGACTTAGGTGTACGATAATCTTGTACATCGGCCAATCTTAGAAGTACTACTCAGTATTAAGATAGGCAGATTGTAATAGCAGATTATAAACGGCATATTTTATGAGAAGGTTTGACTAGCATATTATAATTAGCATAAATAATTTGAGTGTTTGGTAATTGGCAGATTACGATTAATAGATTGTTAGTTTTCTTTGTAAAATAGAGTAAATTTTCCTATTTTACAATATGCTAACCAATATGAGGTAAGCAACATATTGGCCCTGTTTGGCTAACAACAAAAGCAGATTTATAATAGCAGATAGCATTAGCAGAATACGATTGACATATTTTAGTAGCAGGTTTGACCATCATAGTAAATTAGCAGAATTAAAGAAACGTGTTTGGCAACTAGCATATTATTTAACAAATTTACTATTTCCATGTATAAGCTCAATATGCTAGTTAGCAGCATATTCGAAAACAGTAAATTTCGGCCAATATGCTATTTGAATATGCCATTAACCAAACACATGAAATTAGTAGATTGATCGATCAAACTACTATTTAAGCCGGAATCTACTAATTTCACCTAATATGTTGTTTACCAAACAACGACATTGTAAAACATCATATTGACCCTAAATATGCTGTTTCAATATGTTGTTTACAAAACACTAAAATTAGCATATTGATTTGTTAAACATGTTAAAACCCTTGAATATGCTAAAAATCGGACAATATGTCGTTTACCAAATAGCGCCTTACACTGATTTCTGGTCATGATGATATCACGGATTTACAGTATATTAAATGTTCGATGAAGTAATATTACGGGTAACAATAAGATATATAAATTCGTAAAACATACAATGATACTTCTTTCGTTTAAAGTGATTCAGTACATTCGAGATTTTAAATAACATATACTCCTATTAGAGACATTTTAATCGATATTGGCTTCATTTTACATTTTCATAGTCCTTCCTCATTGCTCACATGGAAATTTCAACATCTGTTTAATAAGAGTATACTACTATACTCTAAGCATGAGAAATAAATTTAACATTATTCTCCCTCTAATATATTTTTCTCTAAGCACGACAAATTAACTAACATTATTCTCCATTGAATATAATTTTTTTCCAAGCACGCGTAATTAAATTATTCATGCTTATTATGGAGTATAAGTTTTGAAAGCAATATTTCACAGTCCTTCTTGATTTGAGACAAGTCGAGTGTCAATCAACTCTACTTATTTTTAAAACATAACAACAAAAGACTTATCACGAAACAACTCATAAATGTAAGCAAGAGATCTTTCTATTTTTATCATGCTCATTATATTACAAACAAAATCTCATTGAAGACACACCATATCCGTCACAAATGAAGACGGATACCATTTCCTCTCACAAAATACCCATCAAGGGTGAGTGGGGGAGCACATGGGGGCAGGGGCGGATGCAGGATTTTGACATAGGGAGGGCACAATTTTTTCCGTGATAAATTTTCTTTAATTTATAATAATGCAATTTTTGTTTTAGAATATTATGGTATAATGTTAAAAAATGAAAAGAAAAAAAAAATTTATTCTTAACAAATGTTTCAAGTTCTAAATAATATAGTCTTTAATTATTTTTTTCCTAAAATTCGTTGAATTTAAAAAAAAAAAACCGTAAATTATTTTATAACTATTGATATATTGATAAATATGTTTAATAATGATAGTGATATAATACATTCTAATAACCAAATAACAAGAAGGAATAGTAAATGGTGTATTGGTTAAGTAGTTAATTTACTACCTCATAGTTGGGGGTTCAATCCTCTCTACATGCCATTTTTAATCCCAAAGTGAAATGGTCCCCAAAATATTCAAAGTTTCTGAATAAAAAAATGTCACCAGCAAGAATCGAACCCCCGCCTCCCATGTAAGAAGTAAGCAACACTACCACTTGGGCTACAAAGACATTCTACTAAATTGTTAAACTTATATATATAATTATTTTTTGAAACACACGTGAGGGCACTTGCCCACCCAATCCCTCCCCCAGATCCGCCCCTGCATGGGGGGGTGCCGACCTTGTCCCCTCTACCCATTTCCTCTCACAAATTACCCGTTACAAGATCCGACCTGTCTTCAGCAAGACTTTTTGTTACAAACATACTAATCTTTTTCCCAAGTCTTAAAACTTAGATCCGGCTTAATGTTTTATTGTTTGCAAGTTCTTATATTTATCCACAAGGGGAATAAAAGAGAAGGGAGACTTTACAAGTAGTATCCACTATAGAGTAAACTATACATAAGCTCCAAACATGTATCTTCCTATATATGTGATGTTGTATATGCTAAAAAATGTTGTGAAAAGTAGAAGGAGATCGGGCTTAATGTTTTAACCTTAAGTCCTTAACCTAACTATAACATAATACAGTAGTTTCTAATCAGTTAATCAGTTTACGTTAAATCAGATATTCTTAAACGAAAATACTACTTGGTACAAATAAAAGCTACCAAATCAATTTGCAGACTACTCCCACCGACTCAACAACTTTTTACGTTTTTATTTTTCCGTGAGAAATATATTAATAAAATACAAATAATATATTGAATCAAACGAAGTCACCATAACTTCTTAATTTATGTTCTTTAAGGAACTTCTAAAATCATAAACAAATTTGAAGCATAAATCCAAGAGCAAGTCTTTCTTTAGACGACTCATTTCCATCTGAAATAATAAGACGAGATTTTGAAACAATATAACTACTCTTGGAAAAAAAAAAAATAGGCACCATAAACTATAATACTAGCTAAACCATTACCGTTACACTTGAGCATAAAATGCATTAAAAGTCAGTCTTATTATTTCAGACGGAAACAACCCATCTAAAATAAGAATTTATTTATGTAAATCCACAAGTGGAATATTTTTAATTTTTTATTTAAAAAAAGTGACTCAAGTCAACTATTTATTTCTTCCCAAAACTAACGGCTCGTCGTCGGCCTTCCATCATTCATACATGATACATCACACTCTTCCGCGTAGCTCCACCTTCAAATTCAAGCATAAAGTTATTTTCATCCCATAAAACAATTTATTCTATATTCTTTAATTCCCCAACTTGATTTGATTTATACCCAATTTACTTTATTTATTTATCTATAATTAAAAATTGTAATTTCTCTTTGCTTTTCTTTCTTACAAAGTTACAAAAGTGGGATGCTAGTATATATTCTTCCACACAAAATCACAATTAATATAATTTTTTATCAAAAGCTTCAATCTTTCATGTTTTTTCCCACTAATTTTTGATCATTTCTAATATAATTATACTAAAGTTTTGATCTTTATTGACCATTTCTAATATAATTATACTAAAATTTCAATCTTTGATGTTTTTCCCACTTATTATTAATCATAAATCATAGATATACTGAAATTATACTAAATTAAAGTTTCAATCTTTATTGTTTTTTTCCCACTAATTGTTGATCATAATTATTATAATTATACTATACTAAAGTGTCAATCTTTTATGTTTTTAACCAGTAATTAATAATCAATAATATTGTGATTAATGGATTCTTATGTTCTAGATAGTATAATTAGTAGGTTGCTTGAAGTAAAGGGTAAACCTGGAAAATATGCTCCAATTTCTGAGAATGAAATTAGACATCTTTGTGTTGCTTCAAGGATTATTTTCTTAAGGCAACCTAATCTCTTAGAACTTGGAGCACCCATCAAAATTTGTGGTAATTTGTTCCTAATTTACCCTTTTTAGTTCATCTTTTGTTGCTATTAGTGTTAATTTTTGTAACTTTTGTTAATTACTTGTGAAAGTTTTGATCTTTAGCTAGATGGTTATATGGGTTTTGGTTGGTTGATCATAATAAGATTACAAGTTAATTGTATGATTAAATTGAATTTTTGTTTGATTGCTTTTTGTGATGTTAACTTTGATGAATTAGATAGGAATTTCATATAGAATTTGGTTATTTTTGTGGGATTCGAGTCGAAAATGAAGTGGATTTATAGCTAGCATAAATATGTACTCCTTGATAATTCTCATTTGTGACGCGTAATAAGCTTGTGACGTCTCAGAGTCGGTTAAAATAATGTTAAAATGGGGAGGTGGTTGTAGGATGTCACAATTCACTTTTCGTCATAAGCAAGAATAGCCGACGCCCGATGAATATATGATTGAATCATGCTAGATTATGGACAGCTTTTATGATCAGAAATTTAGACAAATGTTAAAGAGGGGTGATGTCAAATTGGCAAATGATATTGAATTATGCTACTTTATTTTAGTGGAAGGGGTGTTGGAGGGGATTTTTTTTAATGCTAACGGGATTGGAACGTATGTATCATGAGTATCACCCCTCGTGACATGTTAGCTGAACGTATTATGAGTTCTTGCCTGTTTAGATGTTTTACTGAAGGCCCATTAAGTTATTCTTTAGTAAGCTTCATAGACGACTATGATGGTGTTTTATGATTGGCCTAACCATGCCCTCTTGCATCAAACGTGTCTTAGGATTATAACGCCATGCTCGAGTTCTTGTATGAGTTCACTGTTAGTTATAGACTTATAGCACCCAGTAGTTAGGGCCATTCTCGAGTTCTTGTATGATTTTGTTGTTTGCACCGCCTGAGTAGTAATCCCAGCTGATATAGGGCATATTTCAAAGAGCTCGGTGTTTAAGTTTGAGTTACCTGTACTCAAAGTCGCAGAAGTAGCAGCCGATATGGCCCATATGGGGCATATGTTAAAGAGCACGATGTTTATGTTGAGTTAGTTGTACTTAAAGTGACAGAAGTAGCCTTGGAAGTCGTTAGTAGGTTTATAGGGAAATGAGCATGCCACTAGCTCAATCTTCTGTGTTAAATTTTGTTATTCTAAACTGAGTTTCCTAAATACTCTGTTCCGATTCTTTATGCAACAAACTATATTAGAGAACTTCATCCTGATAAGCATGGCGATAGCAGTTTTGATTGTAGAAATGCGAGTATGTACTCTACAATTAGAATCCTGAAACATTCTTGTGTTCGTAATTCCTTCCCTCACACATTGAGATGCAATGTTAATGGTTAGAATGTAAGTTTTAAGTACAAGTTGACATATTAATTGGATGATATCCTTTCGAGTTATTCTGTCAATTGTGATGCCTCAACGGCTGAGATGCTTAGGAATTATGTAGTAGATATTGCTTTGAATTATCTCTTGAAGTGTGTCTGTCTTCCCTATATCAGGAATTCTAAGCTCACGAATTATACATCAATTAGTCGATTATAACTTTTGTTTACATAAAGCTATATGGATTTCATAGAGTTCATTGTTTTTAGTGTTTCATACTCAAGTGATTATACGAAGTAGGAAAACAAAGGTTAGCATGAGTTAGATGCGAATCTGAAGGTGGATTGATTGGTGGGTTAATCGTGAATGAAAGCTTGATGTGATTGTACAATATAAACGGGATGAAGAAAATAGCATTTTTGTATCAGATCTCTGACGTGTTTGATTATATTGACAGGAGACATTCATGGACAGTATCCAGATCTCTTAAGGCTGTTTGACTACGGCGGGCTGCCTCCTAAATCCAATTACCTCTTTCTAGGAGATTATGTTGATCGCGGAAAGCAAAGTCTAGAAACAATATGTCTTCTCCTGGCATATAAAATAAAATACCCAGAAAACTTTTTCCTTTTAAGGGGTAACCATGAATGTGCATCTGTAAATCGTATATACGGATTTTACGATGAATGTAAGCGGAGGTTTAATGTTAGACTTTGGAAAGTCTTTACAGATTGCTTTAACTGCCTACCTGTTGCTGCTGTGATAGATGATAAGATTCTCTGTATGCACGGCGGAATTTCTCCTGACTTACATAACTTGGACCAGATACGTAATCTTCGTCGTCCAGCTGATGTCCCTGAAAGTGGTTTGTTATGCGATCTCCTTTGGTCGGATCCTAGTAATGAGGTTCAGGGTTGGGGGATGAACGATCGAGGGGTTTCTTATACCTTCAGTCCTAATAAAGTTGCAGAGACTCTTCAAAAACTGGACCTTGATCTTATTTGCCGTGCACACCAGGTCAATATCTTTTTCGGCATTTTTCATTCTGTATTTCTGTCCATCTCATACAATAGTTTTTGTTTCCCATGTAGACAGTTCTAGCGCACATGTATTTGCCTACAAAGTTTTACATAAAAACTGATCTAAATATAAACTACTTGTGTAACTATTTGATGAGAGACATAGAGTATTGGTTTTACCGCTCACAAGAATAGGCGTTTTGCAGGTTGTTGAGGACGGATATGAGTTTTTTGCTAATAGAAGACTAGTCACTATCTTTTCAGCACCTAATTACTGCGGAGAGTTTGACAATGCCGGAGCTATGATGAGTGTTGATGAGAGTTTGATGTGTTCGTTCCAAATATTAAAGCCCGCAGAAAAGAGGCCTAAATTTGGTTTTGGGAGCTCAACTAGTGCAAAGATAGTGACTCCAGCTAAAGCCAAGGTATACTTCTAAACGCCATTCTGAAGAATTTACTCCTGCTTGTCCTCGATGATGTGCATTTTATATTCTTGGGCTCTTGGCTCCTTCAGAATTATCCGACACGGGTGCGTGTCCTAGTGTCGGACTCCGGCATTTTTATGGAAAACATGCATATTTTGCCTTCAAATGAGGTGTCGAAGTGTCATACCGTTGTCCGACTGTCGGACATGGGTATGTGAGGGAATAAGAAGAGTCGGGGTGACATAGTTCTTGGGATATCAAGTTTAGGCTTCTGGTGACGTGATTCCCATCTGTTTATTTCGGTTACTTGCTGAGAATTTATGTTTTTTCCAAACCTATTGACAAATGCAAGGGGCCTGTTATTCTTTTGCACTGGAGTGAACTCAAATCTAATAGATTACTCCGACTACTTAAATCATCTAATATGTGGTGTACCTTACGACCTGCGATTTAGATTTTTCTTATTTCTACAAGTTTTCAGATTTGGTGTTAAATATAAGGGTATTTTTGATACCGGCTGGCTCCTTGCATAAAGGTTTATCTTATAATCGATGACAATTTGTTCATTCATCTGAATTTGCAGTCTTTCCGGTGGACATCATGAGGGTGAGCGGTAGAAATATCCATCTACGGGCATGCATGCGTAGAAGCTATATATGTCTACCCTTTTTGACACGATCTCTAACCGGGTTCCACGGGCGTACTCAATGAATAACTTCTCGTGTTTAATCTGTCTAATGGCCAGCTTTATAGGTGCCGTTTTGAATACACTACTCAACCGTAGAAGCTTCATAATTCCCCGTCTTTTTTTTTTTTTTTTTTTT
>JAGPOY010005495.1:0-10979 GCA_018983105.1 Silene uniflora
AGTCAATTACATCGACTAACCTTTTAGTCATATTAGGCATCAATGTGATTATATTTTCATATAGTCACATCTCTCGAACACATCCTTTAGGTGTGACTTTTAGGGACCAGTTGATCACCGCCATCCTTATGACAATAACGTCAAACTTCTAGCAAGCCAACCGTTATCGATAAACGTTAATCAACTGATTATAATACAAAGTATACCCTGTGAACCTATAAGAGATTTATTATGTTATCATACTAACTGTGGAGGACACAAGCTCCAACAGGTAGCAGCAGAGTACTCAGACCACGGAGATAACCAGTATCTACTGCCAAAGTACGAGGAGTATGGATTCAACACTGGAATTGCAGGCTTCCTAAAGGCTCTCAGAGATCTGGGAGACAAGGTTAGATGGCCCAGACCACCAAACTTTCAAGAAGGACGTCGGCAAGAAGTGTGAGTTCCATCAGGACATAGGGCATACTACGACAGATTGCTTCACTATGAGAAGAGAGGTGCACAATCAGTACAAGAAGGGAAATCTGGACTACCTATTAACACGTGGGGGCAAGAGGGATAAGGTTAGTACAGCGCAGCAGTCCCTGCCTTCACCACCTCCTGTCTACACCAGGACCATAAACGTGATAACAGGTGGCTCAGATATCTGCGGTCTGACATATTCTGCGGCAAAAAGACAAGCTACACAGCTGAAAGGAGATAGCCCAGAGACATCCTATCAGGTATCCCATGAAAATTTGCCTACTATCACATTTGACGAAGTAGATGCAAAAGACAGCAGCGAGGAGCAGCACGATGCACTTGTAATCACGCTATCCATAGGCAATTGCACAGTGGAAAAGGTTTTAGTTGATACAGGAAGCTCAGTAAACCTGATCATGCTAGACACTCTTAAGAGAATGGGCTTCAATGAAGCAGACCTCCAAAGAAAGGTTGTACCATTGGTGCGATTCAGCGGGGAAACAACACACTCCCTGGGAGAGATGGTGATTCCCACCTACATTGGCGGAATTAATAAACAAGTCAGGTACCTAATCATCAATGGTCCATCGACATACAATGTTATCCTAGGAAGACCATGGCTGCATCAGATGAAGGCGGTGCCGTCCACTTATCATCAGTGTATCAAGTTCCCAGCACCATGGGGAGTAGTGGAGATCCGCGGAAACCAGGAGGATGCCAGGGTATGTTACAAGCAGGCTCTTAAGAGCACTGCCTCCCCGCCAGCATAGCAATTAAGGGAGCAGTCTGTACAAGACGTGTACATCGAGCCCAACCCAGCTAAACTGGAACATATAACTCTGGACAGCCTGCATCCCGACAGGACACTGTACGTAGGGGCAGAAGGCTCTGATACCGTACAACAGCAGTTAATCAAATTTCTACAAGAAAACATGGACTGCTTTGCCTGGTCCCATGACGATATGATAGGCATAGATCCCGCCGTCATCACACACAAACTGGGTGTAGATCCTGCCTACCGCCCAGTACAGCAGAGAAGAAGGAAATTCGCTCCAGAACGCAACGAAATCATCAACCTGGAAGTAGATAATCTGCTAGCACCAGGAAAGATAAAAGAAGTCAAGTACCCACAGTGGCTGTCTAATGTGGCGGTGGTACCAAAGAAGAACGGCAAGTGAAGGGTCTGTGTAGACTTCACCGACTTGAACAAGGCCTGTCCCAAGGACCCCTTCCCTTTGCCACATATTGACGCCATGGTAGACGCCACGGCAGGACACGAGATACTGACGTTCCTAGACGCCTGGAGTGGATACAATCAAATCAAGATGGACCAAGCTGATCAAGAGAAGACTGCCTTCATGTCAGAAAGGGGAATCTACTGTTACAACGTAATGCCTTTCGGACTGAAGAATGCAGGATCCACCTACCAGAGGTTGGTCAATAAGATGTTCAAACAGCAGATTGGAAAGATAATGGAAGTGTACATAGACGACATGGTAGTCAAGTCGAAGAAGGCAAGCATGCACATGGAACACCTGGCCGACACTTTCGCCAGGCTAAGAGAATACAAAATGAAGCTGAACCATTCGAGGTGTACCTTTGGGGTACCGTCTGGCAAATTCCTGGGATACATAGTCACACAAAGAGGGATAGAAGCCAGTACAGAGCAGATCAAGGCGATACTCCAGCTCGAGTCTCTCCGGAGTCCAAAAGATGTCCAGCGACTCACAGGGAAGGTAGCGGCATTGAGCATATTTATATCAAGATCATCAAACAGGTGCAAGCTGTTCTACGATACACTACGTAAGAGCCAAAGGTTCGAGTGGACAGACAAGCACGAGGAAGCATTTCAGGAGTTAAAAAGATACATGAGCACTCCACCCCTACTATTGAAGCCACAAGCATGGGATGATCTACTTCTTTACCTCTCCATCACGGAAGCAGCAGTATCTGCAGTCCTCGTCAGGGAGCAGGACAAAGCGCAGCATCCGGTATATTATGTGAGCAAAAGCCTACTTCCAGCTGAGACCAGGTACACATCTCTGGAAAAATTAATTCTAGCACTCGTAACTGCCTCGTATAAACTGCGCCCCTACTTCGAAGCCCACATGATCCGTGTTATAACCAACTACCCACTGAAAGCAATCATGAGGAAGCCGGAACTGTCTGATAGGATGGCCAAATGGGCAGTACATTTAGGCGGGTACGATCTGCAATTCGAATCCCGCACAGCTATCAAATCTCAGGTTCTAGCAGATTTCGTGTCTGACTTCAGCCCAAGCATACAGGCTGGGGCAGAAAAGGTAATTCTGACACTAGAAAGCAAAGGTACAACTGAAACCTGGGTCCTGAATGTGGATGGCGCATCTATTGCACGGGGTGCAGGAGTGGGCCTGGTGCTAAGATCTCCAGATGGAGACCTCATAGTCCAAGCAGTACGATGTGAGTTCAAAGCAACCAACAACGAGGCAGAGTATGAAGCTTTGGTACTAGGACTAAAACTGGCGTTAGAATTGAAAGTCAGGGACATTCAGGTGTACAATGACTCCCAGCTGATAGTCAACCATGTGAATGACTCGTACATGGCCAAAGACCCTAAGATGGTAGCTTACCTGGAAGTGGCGAAAGAGCTCACCTTGCAATTCAGGACATTTGACATAGCACAAGTTCCCAGGGAACAGAATGTGGAGGCAGAAGCATTGGCCACATTGGGTTCAACCTTCAAGCCAACAGAGCTATCAAACATACCTATTATCCACGTTCTGGAGCCGGCAATTAGCAAATAAAGTACGACTGATCCCGAGAAATCAGAGAAGGTCAATGGGTCAGGTATACCAATGTGCAGTGCCACGGAGCCAGCAGCAGAAAATGATTGGCGCCAGCCCTTCATCGACTGGCTGAAGGAAGATATGTTACAAGGAAGTAAGAAGGATATGAGGAGCTTCAGAATGAAGGCATCCAGGTTCGTATTGATCGATGACATACTATTTAGGAAATCCTTGGCAGGGCCATACCTGATACCTCAGATGCCTAGACAAGGAAGAGGCACAAACTGTTCTGCATGCCATCCACTGTGGTGATTGTGGAAACCATGCTGGGGCAGGAGTCTGTCAAACAAAGCTCTACAACAAGGCTACTTCTGGCCAACAATGCGCGAAGATGCAGTACAGTACGTAAAAAAGTGTGATTCATGTCAGAGGTCTGCACCCGTCATACATCAGCCAGCGGAATTAATGCATACCATTATCTCACCATGGTCATTCATGATGTGGGGCATGGATATTGTGGGCCCACTACCATGGGCACCAGGGAACCTGACATACATGCTAGCAATGACTGATTACTTCTCCAAGTGGATCAAAGTAGAGGCCTTCCCTGAGATACAGGAGAGACATGTGATCTCTTTCATCAAGAGAAACATCATCAGCCGCTTTGGTATCCCACTAGGAATCATCTGCGATAACGGAGCACAATTTGTATCTGACAATACAGAAGGCTTCTGCGCTAGGTGGAACATAGCCCTGAAGAAATAAGCTCCCAGAAATCCACAGTCCAACGGCCAGGCTGAATCCAGCAACAAAATTGTTATTGAAAATCTCCGAAAGAAGCTGCATGAGCTAGAAGGCAAATGGGCCGATGAGCTCCCCTTAGTCCTATGGGCAGACAGAACTACACCAAAGATGGCGACAGGACAGACACGTTTCAGCCTAGTATTCGGAGCGGAGGCTGTCATCCCATCAAAAATTCTAGTTCCTACCCACAAATACGCGTGCCAGACGCTAGAACGGAACCAGATTGACATGGCCAGGAATCTTGATACAGTTGACGAACTCAGAACCAGCGCCTCCATACGCCTAGCTTCATACAAGCAAGTTGTGGCTAGGTCATACAACAAGAACGTCAAAGTCAGGATCCTGCAAGTTGGGGACCACGTCCTCAGAAAAGTCTTCCAAAACACCAAGAACCATAGCGTAGGAAAATTCGCCTACAAATGGGAAGGTCCATACCGGGTAGAGAGTATAGTTGGCCATGGTGCTTATAGGCTCATGACGTTACAAGGTCAGCTTATATACAGGCCATGGAATATTCTCCACCTGAAGAGATACTACACCTAACAGGAGTGGAAAGCTAGTCTGCAGAAAATACCTCAACAGTACACGAACAAATAAAATAAAAATAAGCAAAGCACTAGACTTAGGGGTAGGTCTTTTGCAAATTTATAAAAAGAGTCTTTTTATATTTCTTTGTCTTTTTCCCCTTTTTTACCTTTTTATTAATTATTTTATCTTTACGACCATAAAATATCAGGGAGTTGTGGTTCTGGAACCTACTGGATTCAGATTAGTTTCTGGGTCCCCCAGCGTCCCGATTAATTTCAGGATTCTGCGGACTGGAACCAGGTAACTGCTTCCCTCTGATGAGTCTTTTGATTCATGGAAGAGGACTTTTGCATTCTGCTTTTCATAACTTAGCAGGCACACGTACTTCAGGAAGTCTGACTCCTGACAAGGATCAAACCCCTAAACAGCGGGGCAGGCCGGTGCACGACAGTTCCAACCTGTTCAGCCAGCCACAAGTGCCTCCACCAGACGGGTAGACACGAAAGGAACTAGGTTATACAGCCCATGGCTAAACACCAGTATCCCTGAGAACACCCCCAAGATAGCTATCTGATTCCAGACAGTGTACACTATAAATCGCATGTATGCTCCAAAGTCCCAGAACGACTACAAACTTGCCTTGAATGACGCCTAGACGGCTAGTTCATCTCCTTCCTGAATAACGCCCTAGACGGCTAGAATTCAGTCACCTCCTTTGAATAACGCCCTAGACGGCTAGCATTCAAAGCTCCTATATGAATAACACCCTAGACGGCTAGCATTCAAAGCTCCTATATGAATAACGCCCTAGACGGCTAGATTACAAAACTCTTATGTGAATAACGCCCTAGACGGCTAGAATTCACTTTCTCATACGAATAACGCCCCAGCTGGCTAGAATTCGAATTATTTATCTAACGCCTCAGATGGATAACCTATCCTGCTTTCTTGAATAACGCCCCTGTTTGCTAACATTCATTATCTGTTATCTGTTGCAATTAACACTTGTCTGTTTGTGTTTTTGTGATTTGTTCACCTGTTTGTTGCACCTTGTGCAGACCACCTACCTGTTTATCTCAACGGTAAGGAATTTGAAACCAAAACGAGGTTTCACAGCTAAGCCTATTATCAGGCTCAAAATATGATTAGGGCACTTGCTATCACAAGCAAGTGCAAATGTCTGATAACCCCCTGCTTCCACACAGGCCAGGGTCAATTGTAGCAAATTGTTTCAAAGTTACAACTTAAGCCACGCAGGGCTAAAAATACCATTGTTCAAAAACTAACTACCAAGCTTAATATTTTGAGGGAGGGGGATGGAGCACCTACACCAGCTCTGCTCTGTCCTCGGTTGCCTCTCCTGCTGTCTCCTCTTGCTGAACTTGTTGTACAGGGTCCGCCAAAGGCTGAGTAGCAGCAGCTACCTCTTCAGGAGTTGAAACAGCCCTATCTACAAATTCTGCAGCTGTCACCTCCTCAGCCTCCTCCACGGCAGCTTCTCCCATCTGAGCAACAGCAGCTAGAGACTCCACCTCGCCAGCTTCAGGAATCAGGCTCCTAAGATCAGGAGGCATTGGGAACTCTTCCCGCAGCAGCCTCTCCTCTTCCTCAACATTCCAGGAAGTGTGCTCTCCATTGGCATAGGCGCGCATGGAATCAATCCGTCCAGACCAGGCAGCAAAAGTCGCCACAGCAACCGCCAGATCAGAGAGCTCCTTGATCCTGTTCTCAGCCCGCGTCAGATTCTCAGACAAAGTTTGGCACATCTCCTCCATACATGCCACTTGAGCTCATTGTTGTCAGAATCTCGATTCGATCCTACGATTCTACGATTTTACGATCTAAAAATGCTTTGTCGATCCTGGATCTTACGATTCTATCCTGGTGGTAGAATCTTACGATCCTATATATTTGAAAATTTTTAAAGATAGGAACATAATACGATCCTACGATTTTACGATCCCACGATCCGATTCTATAATAAAAGTATTAATATATATTTTTATATTATGACATCGTAAAACCCAAATTTCGTGTAAATTGTAGAAACGATGATATTAAAATCATTGATTTTCAAAATTTTATAGATAAATGAAATAAATAAGTGTTTCTTATCTTCAATTATTTGTTTTTACCAAATAAAAAACTATATTTAGTGAATTTGTAGAATCTTACGATTCTACGATCCGATTTTATCGATTCGATCCTACCTTCTCCATCGATCCAAAGTAGAATCTCGATCCTAACAACATTGCTTGAGCTGCACCCTCCTGAATCCTGCTCCTCTGCTCCACCATCAGCCTCATGCCCTCAGCAATGTTCTCCTTCAGAGTAGCATTCTCCTTTGTCAACCTCCTGTTCTGAGCATTCAGAGCGGCACCCTCGGTCCTGGCTCTCTAGACTACCCTCCATGAATGAAGAGCATGCTGCAGTGCCTGCCAGGTATGTGCAAAGATCAGAAGTCTAGTTCTGTATAACAAGGGATGCAGGATGAATAACAAAGCAAGGCAGAAAAGAACACATACTGTAAAGGACTGCACAAAGCCCATGGCGATGGAGTCTTATGAATGCAGTTTATCAAGATTCCCACGGAAAACCGGCAGCAGAAATTGTTCCAGATGAGGCCAGTAGAGCGTATGGTCAGTGTCCCAAAACAACATTGGGACGCAGATACCATATTCCTACTCTCCCTCTGCAGTAGCCTCTAGTTCCACTCGAGTCAAAGGAGTCACCTCAACAGCTTGAGGCACAGGACGAAGAGTAGCCCTGGTTCCCACTCTCGGGGTAACCTGGGGCACAGGAGATTCCACTACCATCCTCTTGGAGGCAGGAGCAGAAGATGACGAGCTTCCAGCAGCCCTCTTCCTGGCACTTTCAACTAAGGAGTGCAGGGCATTGAAAGGAGTACTTCCTATGATCAGAAATTTTAGAGGCACGTCAGATTACACACAAAACGGATCATCAGACATCAGGATATGATCAATCGTCCAAAAAAAATACCTGAAGCCATTGACTTAGCAGGAGAAGGCGCAGAGATAGCAACCAAAGAAGCAAAACCAGCGAGTAGATCTGGAAACTTCCTCTTGTCAGCGGGAATGAAGAACAGCTTGGCAACAGACTCCTCTTTAGATTCAGATCTGAACAGCGGAATTGGCTCTGCATGCAAGGAGATGGTAAGCGTGTAAGCAAAACAAAAATACATGCAAAATATAAGACAAAGAAGGCGTACTTGTTCGGCTAACCCAATCCTCAAAAATATAATCAATAGAGGAGTCAAGACAGTCGGTCTTCAGATAGAAGAACTTCTAGTACCAGTCATCATTTTTTGACCAAGATGACATAGTCAGGAAGCTCTCATAACCGTCCCTGAGACGAAGGGTGTACTGACCCTTCCTTAGAGAGCGACAGGAGAACCGCCATGCCAGGTCCTCGAGGCTAATATCAGCCCCCAAGACTTTGTTCAAAGCAAGAGAGGAAAGCAGGATGCTCCAAGCATAAGGGTTTATTTGAGCAACCGCAAAACGGTTGGAATGGAAAAAATCTTGAATCAAAACAGGAAAAGGAAATTTTAAGCCCATGGTGAAAGGGTAGAGGTATAAACAGATCTATCCCCCGCGAAGAAAGTCAGCTTTTTGCCCCGGCCGAGGAATATGAATCTCAACCCCGTCAACAAAGGCCCAGCAAGTCTTTAATTAATGAAACGTCGGCGGCGGTAAGGATGGAATCGCAATCGTGGGGGTGCTTTAATATTCCCTGCGAAGGGAAATCCTCGCCGGGCTCGAGATTGAACGGAGATGAGGAAGACGAAGCGGAATGGCGCAAGTTTCTTCTCACCAGTTTTGTCGAAAAAGAGTAAGATTGAAGAAGAAGGGAAATGAGATTGATTACCTGGAAAGATGAAGATGGCAGATGAAGAGAAGGAGAAGAGGGAGAGTTTGAAATGATTTGAAAGTAATGGGTAGAAGAGAAAGAGGCGGCAGGGAATTAATGAATGAAGTGAGTGAAGTAGTTGGGGTAATATATGGGGAAAGACGGAATTAAATTCAAAGACCTAATAATTTCCCGCTCAACTACAAGAAGATGTGCTACGCAAGAAATTTGGGGCAAACTGTTTGGGTAAAAATCACGCTACTTCCCGAAGACACCAGAAGCAGCCTGGCACCAGATAAACTCGTACAGCAGACCTAGTCTGGTGTCGAATACTCCAGGCAGGTCAGGAGTCAGGCTAGTATGTTAAGGGATAAGACGATTCCAGAACATAGAAATTATGGAATAAGAATACTCGCAATATTGGGTTCGTGAGATAAGGAAAGCTGTAAACATGGAAAATACGAATAAGGAAAGCGCGGAATAGGAAAGAAATCTAAGGATAACTATACCATAAACGGAAGAAGGAAATATTCAGCCGTCGTCACTTATGGAAAGACGTGAAGATGAAGAAAGGAAACCCTAGACATGAAGCTCTACTATAAAAGCAAGGAAAACAACGATAAAAGCAAGAACACACACCGACATTCACACATACATTATATTGCAAACCTAATTCTCGAGCCTCAAGTATTAACATTGTAATCGTGCTCTAAAAGATCATAGTGAAATTCCTAAGAGGGATACCGTCTCCCTCCCGCGGTTGTTCCCACGTTGGGTTTTCCGCGTCACCAAACCTTGTGTCTTGTTCTTTGTTTCGTTTATTATTTGCTTTGTCGTTTAACTTACAAACATTCAACCATTATAAGTCACAAATCATCAACCAATACTAAATATAGTAAACTTAACCTACCTTGACCCCCCATTAAGTAAACGGTAGAAAAATACCAAAACAATCTTCACCTGTGCAGGAGGTGTCAACAAGCAAGTAAACTATCTTGTCATTGACGGACCGTCCACCTACAATGTCATTCTTGGAAGACCATGGCTGCACTTGATGAAGGCAGTTCCCTCGACTTACCACCAGTGCGTAAAATTCCCTGCACCTTGGGGAATAGAGGCGGTACGGGGAGATCAGGAGGAAGCAAGAAGTTGCTACCAGAAGGCATTGAAGTGCACAGCCACCCCGCCAGCATAACAATTACAGAAGGAGCCTGTCCAGGGCAAATACAATGAGCCTCCAGCCGAGGAGTTAGATCAGATTAACCTGGACAAGCTACTCCCGGACAGGACGGTGCTGGTAGGAGCTGAATGCATAGGCAATATTAGAGAACATCAAATCAAGTTTCTGCGAGATAACATGGATTGCTTCGCCTGGTCCCATGACGACATGGTGGGGATAGACCCGTCGATCATAACCCATAAATTGAGCATAAACCCAGGATACAACCCCATCCTGCAGAGAAGGAGAAAATTCGCAGCCGAGAGAAACGCAATAATTAACCAAGAGGTAGACAACCTGCTGTCAGCAAGCAAGATCCGAGAAGTGAAATATCCAGAATGGTTGTCTAATGTCGTGGTAGTGCCTAAGAAGAACGGAAAATGGAGGGTATGTGTGGACTTTACCGACCTCAACAAAAGCATGCCCAAAAGATCCCTTTCCCTTGCCACCAATGGCGAAGCTACGCCTGGGCTGCGCGGGCCATGGCCCGCGGTGAGATTTCAAAATAAGTATTAGCTGCGTCACATAATAGCTAGTAAAGTGAGCATGGCGTAGTGGATAGCACATTGTGCAAGTTGGATTCTCATCGACGAGTTGCGGGTTCGAAGCTTCTTAGCTACATTTTTTTATGTATTCTTTCTTTTTTACCAAATCTGTTAACGTAATTTTCCGAGGGTCATATTCCATTCCTTATCTATACATATATAGATCAACGAGATGAAAACCGGCCTGTGTTCCTATTTTGTCCTAGCTTATTCCCTACTTGCCACATATAGATGCCATGGTAGATGCCACGGCAGGACACTAGATGCTGACATTCTTGGACGCCTGGAGTGGGTATAACCAAATCAAGATAGATCCGGCAGATCAGAAGAAGACGGCATTTATGTTGGAAAGAGGCATATATTGCTACAATGTCATGCCCTTTGGCCTTAAGAACGCAGGATCCACCTATCAAAGACTGGTTAATAAAATGTTCAAGGAACAAATTGGGAGAATAATGGAGGTGTACATCGACGACGTGGTAGTGAAGTCAAAGCATTCAGAAGATCACATGCAACACTTGGAAGAAACCTTCAATACACTCAGGGAGTACAAGATGAAGCTCAATCCATCCAAGTGCACTTTTGGAGTATCCTTCGGAAAATTCTTAGGCTACATTGTAACTCAAAGAGGGATAGAAGCCAGCACTGAGCAAATCAAGGCAGTACTACAGCTCGAGTCACCGTAAAAGCCTAAAGACGTTCATTGGTTGGCAGGAAAGGTGGCAGCACTCAGCAGGTTCATCTCAAGGTCATCAGACAAGTGCAGACTGTTCTACGACA
>JAGPOY010005497.1:0-10978 GCA_018983105.1 Silene uniflora
AATTCTCTACCTCTTGCGGACCTGGGCATACGACAACAAACTCAAAGAAAAATGTAAGATCCGTCTCAAGTAACAAGGGTTCCTCAAGACAACAACAAAAAAGAAAAAGATAGAAAAACGCAAAACACAAAATAATAGAAACCGTTTTCCCCGGCAACGGCGCCAAAATTTGATATAAGCTATCGCACACCTATACAAAGATACCCTAGGCACAACAAATTAATGTAGTATATAGGGGTCGAATTCCACAGAGAAAACGGCTATTATAAAGTGAATCGTATGATGCTTTTCTATCAAGGGTTTTATCGATTGATTTGTTGGTTGATTTGTAAAAACTAATTAACAATACAATTAAAAGAGAGTCCAAGGGAATTGATCCACACATGCATTTTATATATATAATGAAACATATCAAACATGAGATTAGATGATAAAAACACATTTGCTCAGGCTAGCCACCCATCTCTCGATATTAGTGTCAATCACCATAGAACGGATCATAGAAGCTCTCGCACTAATTCACCCTTCTTTAACATATGCAAGGTCTAAATCCATCTCCGTATTTCTCAACATAAGAAATGAATTAACAAATTTAATCAATGGTTAAGGCCTTTGATCATAGATTATCAATTATAGTGAGCATATATTATAAGCAAAAGATTGGAATCATCATCACTCAATTGTTTAACATATTACATTACATTTTATAGCATGGTTTCACAACCCCTTTAGACAAATAAACTACTCACTCATAATGAAATGTAAACTAACAACTTTATATAGATTAGACATAATATAAATTAGATTGATGTTTAGATGATAAAATAAACAAGAACAATGTAATAAAATGTGACTAACAAAATAAGATAAGAAACAACTACAAATTAGAAATGAAGTACCGAATTGAAGAACGAGAATGGAATAAGAAAGCAAAATGAATATCCAAGAACAATAAGGAGAACCTTGAGAGATCTTTTTATTATGCTTGAATAGAACTAAGAGAATTACAACTAGAATTATAAGAACTTTTGAGAGAATTCTAAACTAAGAGAATAAGAGAAATGTAAGAAGAGAAAAGGTATGAAAAGTGTATGATAATATTGTGTATCATGGGATGTGATTATGGTCGTATAACACCTCCTATTTATAGTGAATAGGGGGTGTAACGTAAATTAGAGAGGGGAGGCTAAGAACCGACTAGAGAGGGCTCGTCCCGATCGGGGTTGGCCGTCCCAATCGGGGTCGTGGCTCCCTAGTCCGGACTCCTTAATTCCCCACTTAATTGCTCAAGGTATCCAATGTTTAGCATAAATGAGGTGTTTAATCACCCGGTTAATGCCATTTGACTCTTTGACTCTTCATTTTCTCTTTTATGATCTTCTCTTCTCATTTGGATTTTCCTTATTGGGCTTGACTTTTGTTGACTTGCATTTGCTTTTGTTGCATTTGGTCCATCAATTTACTCATGCAAATCCACACCAAATACTCATGCTAGTCCATTTCTTCCATGCTTAGCCCATCTTGAAGCTTGCTCTTAGTCTTGTATACAAATTAGCTCATTTTGTAGTAATTTAGCTCATAAAACCAAATGTACCTACAAAAAATGTTAATTCCCACAAAGAAGACTAAAAGTACAATTGTTAGCTCAAAACACTAAGATAAGTGCTAAAAGATATGTAAAACGAAGCTAACAAAAGGGGTTAAAGTATACAAATTATGCACTTATCAGGCATTCGCAAATATAGCTTCCATCAGTGTTGATACAATATTCCGCTTTCTCACATTCATTTTCTCCCTCACATTCATCAATATCTGATCACATTTGCGGAAAAATAAAATAAAAATCACCACACTTTAACTACACAGCAAAAATACAAACAGGGTGTAGCATTATACAATGGACTGTAACATGCTTATGAGCATATCAGCATATGAAATAAACAGCAAACATGTTCCGACTGCCTTTTTGCTGCAAAAAGTTGTTAGCAGATAAACTTTTGTCTCGAAACAACTATCCTGTATGATCTTAAATTTATGCATGTATGACGAGGCTGTTTTAAGCTGAAAGTCAGATATCTCAGACTTCCGCTAATCCAATCCAATCTACCGGTACTTCAAAATATTGACATATAGATCGGTTTGGATAGGAATATAGGACCGGAGGGAATAACAGCTGCAACCAGGAAATACCAATGATGCAATTCAACCACGCTAACAGTCCGAACACAGCACAACCGAAAAACAGAAAGAAACAGCACACACAAAACTTAAACACAAGTAGAATCATTCTCCCCTATCCTGCATCACAAATTCTCATTTAAGACGGGTATATAACCTTGACGGGTCAAATATCACACATAGGACAACATACATTGTCACCACAATGATCCTTCATTCCTTCCTCAACTGCATAAACAAAATTTATCATTTCGCCAATGCTGAAACCCGTGATCAATAACTAACATGTAAGACCGTCTCATAGTCCTTTTTAACCTGAAACAATTAAATTCAACCAAAAAAGAAGTTGACTTTTGACAACAATGTAAACACATTTTCATACCTTTGCAACCTTGAGGAAGGTAAGGATTACCAAAATACCCCTTCTTACAATCGCAACGATATCCATCTTGATCCGGGTTCAAATCAGAACAAACCGTATTATTCTTACACAAACAACTCCCTAATTCTTTAACCTCCTTACAACTTTTCCTCCCAATTCCCCAATTAAACACAACAGGCTCCATCCTCGGATCCGAACCAGAATAGAAACCCAAATCCCTACTCAAATCCTCCTTAGAAAAATTAAACCCATCCAGTGCAGCAGGAAATGCGACATTGCATGGGTTAAATGGTACATTAACATGACTAGAAAAACTACACACTTCAGTAGTCATATTAGTTACCCCATCGGGTATCGAGGCCTCGCAACATCCAACCCCGTTACACTGCCCGTCTACGACATCATTTAAACTGTCACATTTAGTCATACAATCCGTATAAAATGACTGACCGTGTCGCGACCCCGTAAACCAAGCATAAGTGTCACACCCTATGACTACTAACGTATTTTTTGTACTAGAAATCGTAAATCCAGCTAAATTGACCCGTTGGATATGACTTACGGTCGATTGGCCTTGTTTGTAACAATTATATGATACGTAGTTGTTTATTTGTATTTGCGAGTTTTGGACCGAAATGTTCATTATTTGGATACTTGACTTTAAAATTGGTTTGGGTGGGTTTTGGGTCCGATCACATGTGATTTTCATCATCGGGTGGGAGACGGGATCGTCTGGATCGACGTAGTAACACCCGCCTTCTATCCCAAACAGGTACGGGATTGTTACATTACCACAGTTGGAAGTACAATTTGGGGAAATCACATTTGATGTGATTAGTGGTGTTAATAACAAATTAATGAGCATTATTAGGGCATTAGCAATAGACAAACCCCAAATGAGGTTTGTCAAATGCCACATCACTCAACACACAAACCCCTCTAACAACAAACCTCAACCCAACAATAGACAAACTTTTCCAAGGTTCATATTATAGGACCCACATGAAATTGTCCATTGTTTTCCTCATATATATGCTGGGTACATTTGACCAAAGTAACCCTTGAAAAATAAAAATCTCATAACTTTTACATGGTCCACCACTTGTCATGTCAATTGACAAACCTGTATACAAATGTGTAACCCTTCCCATGTATGAACCTCAAACCTCATATTCAACAATAGAGAGGTTTGTCCACAAACCTCTAAAAAGTACACAAAGCTTCATCGACAAACCTCTATTGTTGATGCCCTTAGGATGTCATTTGAGTAACCAACCATTTTTGTAGAGAATGAATAATACGGTTGAGATTGTTGAAAATGATAGGAATTGAGCAAAGATGAGAATGGTGAAGAATGGTTGATGTTGAAAAAAATCTATTGGAGTTAAAGATTTAAGAAAATGTGGACAAATTCTCTATCAAATAATGGAGCAACTTGTTTATGAGTTACAAAAAGTCTTGCTGAAGACGGCTTAAATCTTGCAACGGGTAATTTGTGAGGGGAAATGGGTAGAACGGACAAGATGGGCACCCCCCATGTGCTCCCCCACTCACATCTCTAGGTATTTTGTGAGAGGAAATGGTATCCGTCTTCATTTATGACGGATATGGTGTGTCTTCAATGAGATTTTGTGTGTATGAGTTATGACATGATGGAGCAATTTTTAAAGGGAGTGAATAAGCAAAAAGTCTTGCTGAAGACGGGTCGGATCATGCAACGGGTAATTTGTGAGAGGAAATGGGTAGAGGGGACAAGGTGGGCACCCCCCATGTGCTCCCCCACTCACATCTCATGGGTATTTTGTGAGAGGAAATGGTATCCGTCTTCATTTGTGACAGATATGGTGTGTCTTCAATGAGATTTTGTGGTGAATAAGATGTTTCCTCTCTCTCGACCTGCCAAATGGGTTATTCGGGCAAATTACTTTGAATCGGGTCATTTTCGAAATAGTAATACGGGGGTATTTATTAGATTGGGTCATTCTTTTTATCGGGTTGCTCCGAATCCGGTCATTTTAGGCTGTTTGGGTTATTTTGAGTCATGTTTTTGCTTAAAATAAGTCATTTAATGTCTATTTGGTCACTCTGATCACTTTAAGTTGGGTCATTTTTTATCGAGTTAGTTATGATCTATCGGGTCGAGTTTGAGGGACACCTTTTGGGATCGGCCCAACCTATCTGGTCTGATTAGCTTTGCCATGTGACCATGTCTACTTCTCTTGGTTTTTTAAATTCACAGGTGCGACTATTCTTACGATAATTTATTTTAAAGACCATTTTAGTGAGTAAATATTGTAAATCTTTAATACTTAGCATATTTTTTAATCTTTTATATTTAGTACAAAGTAATATAGTATTTTTTTTTTTTTTTTTGTATCTTTTCATATTTTTTTGACTTTCAAGATTTGCTTATGGTAATTTTCAAATTGTAATGTCGTTGTTTTTACCTTCACTAATCCTTATTTCAGAGGAGCTATTTTCGGTCTGAAATAAGATGGACCAAAGGTAAGTAGGTAATTATTTGCGATAAAATAGTTACTATTTTCTGATAAAATATTGCGATCATTTTCAGTGTAAAAAGTGACAACTTTAATTATAATATTTTGTCATTAAATGATAACGTTTTTTAAAAAAATGGTGACATTTGATCTATCTTATTTTAGATCATCTGAAACAAGACTTGTTATTTGCTTTACGCCAAAATCACTTCAAAAGTACTTGGTGGGCCGTGGTGGTATGGAGAACGTCGGCAGTCTGGCCCAAATGATTGCATAAACTTACTCAAGGCAAAGCTTACTTGAGAATTATACTCTTTCGCACATTCTTATTTTAGACGGGCCTTTTTGGCCTAAAATAATAAGACGGGACTTTGTTACTATTTTACAGTTAAATGTAACCACAATGGTATCAGCGATGTTACAACTTATGGTAACTTTTTTTTCAATAGTGGTCTCATTTAACTGTAAATTGGTAACAAAATCTCGTCTTATTATTTCAGACCAAAAAAGTCCGTCTGAAGCAAGACTCGTTAATCTCTTTATACAAGGATGAAGTTAAGGTGAAGTTGACCAAGCCATGACCCGAAAAAACTTACAAAAATAACATACACAATCGTCTTATTTTCAAAAATATAAAAACTCCCCGCCCCACAACACATATCTCCACCTTTGTTACTCTCTAATTTCTAGCTTCTTCGCCCAATTGTGTTGCCTCCACTTCCAAGCTTGACGGGTCACGTTCTCGACCACCCAGTAACTCCCCGGTCCCCACCGCACAACCTCATTCGTCTTGACAAACAGCCCCTAACCCAAACCCCATCTCCTTCAATATGACAACATCGACATTGATTTTTTGCCATCTTGTCGAGGGAATCTACAGCTCCTCTCACTGTCACCAACAACTAAAGTCTCATTCACACCCGTCTCCATTCTCCTCATTTCCTCTACCCACTTCCACACTCTTCTCAAAACCGTCTCTCCTCAAAAATCACCTTATTATGCATCTCCCATGTGCCCCATCAACCCATCATCAAATCGACACATTCCCTTACACACGACTAGAGCTGGGAAGTCTGACCCGACCCAAACCCGAACCCGAAAATATTGCCACCCGAAATCGACCCAACCCGATCTGATGACGACTTGTAATCCGACATGACCTGATTATCAATGACTCGAACCCGACCCAAAGCCGACTTGATATTGACCCGACCCGATACTGACGCGATTAAATTGATGACGTCATGACCCGATAATTATTAAGCTTAATTTTGATCAAAATGAAACTGATTTTGTATTTAAATTGATACGTTTGACTTAATAATTAAGTAATACCAAATAATAGTCTAAAAACTAAATTTAATGGTAAAAAGTTGTATCAATGTAATTAAGTAACCGGACCCGATAATGACCCGACCCGCCACATCATTTGACCCGAAGTGACCTGACCCGATAAAGACCCAAACCCAACCCGAAAGGGTATGCTGTACCGATATAACCCGACCCGACCTTATCCAGACCTGACCCGACTGCCACACGACTCCCACTTCACTGCCTCTGGAGCTGATCATGTACGGGTCGGCCCGTTTGGCCCGGTCCGCTAGGCCCGCTATTTAAGCGGGCTTGGTCATAGAAAACAAATTTTAAAATGGGTAACGGGCAACAAAAGTAGGTCCGCTAAATTTAATGGGCGGGTCTGGACTAAAGAAAAAGCCCATGGGCCGACCCTCTAGGCCCGCTAAAAATATTTTACATTTTTGAATTTTTATCTTTATGACAACTTTATATAAAAAAAATATTTCATAGTAACAAACTCTATTATTCGACATTTAGCGCAAATTGAAGAAGCTCATGAATAAAAAGTTGAAAAACAAAAATCTTGACCCTAAATCTAACTTCCAGCAGGCAGCAGCCGCACCATTTCATCTCCGATTATCATCTCCCTTATTAGTCCCTAATCTCTAACCTTATACCACACACGAAAAAATTATAAAATCAAATAATTTAGCCAAATTTGGAACATCGTTATCTATTTATCTCACTTCTTTACCAGGCCCATGGGTCGGCCCGCTACATTGGTTGGCGGGTATGGGCAATAATAGTTGGTCCGCTATAACGGACGCGGGCAACACTAAATAGATAGGTCCGCCGGACAACTTTGTTAGGTTAGGCCCGGCCCGTGTCCGACCCAAGCCCGCCGATGATCACCTCTAAGTCTCTAACTGCCTCCCCCCACTCTTTTTCCTTCTTTGTTTTGATGAGAACTTATTTCTCGAAGCGCAAAGTTAGGTACTGAAATATGTAGAGAGGAACGTGTAATACATAATACTACGTACAGAGTATTTTTCGTATTACAAATCATTATATAAAATTTATATAAGGTATAATAATTTTAAAACGGTTTATAATCTTGCTTATAAGTATCCCTGAATAAGGGTATACGATATATGAAATACAATATGTGAAGCATGCAATATCACACATTGCTAATTCAAAATCAGTTAGTAAATAATTCTGTTTCTAATGCAATTATACGAGGATAGATAAATTTTCGACATAATATTTTGTCGATATTGGCTCTTTTAAATAAACAAAAACATTATTTTTCCTTAATTATTAAATCAGTACATATATCAAGAGTCAGAAAACTTTACTCCGTATTTCGTAACATCAAATTTAGCAGGTGTAGATTTCACCATTATCCAACATAAACAATCTTTATCTCTTCATTTACGTTTTCTCGATATTTCTAAGGAAGTAAAATCTAATGAGGAGTAATAAACTAGTAGAATAACTTAAAATTCAGATTTCAAATTAATTTAATTCAAAAGCACTTTTATAGAATTATAAATGAGTTACAAAAACTCAAAATAATACCAGCAAGTCTCCCTTGTGACGGACATATCCGTTACAAGCTTGTGACGGGTCAAGTAATACCCATGTGTTTAGATAAGACAAAACAGATTGATATTCCCTAGGCATTTTGCTTTTGTCTTATCTACCCCACATGGGTAGTATTTGACCCGTCGCAAGCTTGCAACGGATATGCCCGTCATAAATGAGAATTTGTGAAATAATACACAGTACTTGTCAGTTCTCACGTAAATAACATTCAACTTAGACCTTAGACATAACATATCGTCACAATTAATTAACTAATGAGTCTATAAGCTTCTTCAAACCACCTCTTGAGCAACAACTCGTCACTCAATCCACCAACAAGCTCCTGGGTCTTCACAAGATATGTCATTCTGCCGGCGAATGAATATCTCCGGGAAATCACAAAAAGTTGGACATTCTTATCAAAATTTGTCTTCTCCTCCTTATGTGACAGAACCCTCTGATGATAAAGTAAAATACCAACAACATAGGTCCTAGAGTACTCAACCCACATATTCAAAGACAATCCCGGCTCAACTCTTCCAATCAAAACCCTACTTATATTCATTACCCGCAACATATGCCTAGCAAAGTTTGTAGAGAATATAACCTTGAGAACAAGAGGTCTCGTAATAAAAAAAACTATACTTCTGTGAAATTCACGAAACTAGCTATGGTTGTCACGTTTGTGGTATTATAATATGTCGTCAAAGTATAGTTTTTTATGTATATATGGCCACAATATACTAACCTTTTCCATAATTTATTAGTATTTTGCCACAATATTGCTACTTTTATTAGTGTTTCGTCACAATTTTTGTTACTATTGTTGTTGTAAGCTTCGATTTTATTTTCTTCCTTTTTATTATACTAAGTTAAAATCCGTGTGTTGCACGAGGTAATTAACTTAGTTATAATGAATGCTATAAGGGTTTAATATTTTTATCGTACTAGCAGAGATGAAGCTAGAACGAAATATCAAGAGGGGCCGGTTTATAAGAAACAGAGTGATAAAAGTTGAATGTAGAGAGTTTAATCAATCAATACATATACATAAAGCAAAAACTTTTCGAGCGATTTGATTGGCTACAGGTTTTGATAATTAAAGCAAATTTTAATAAAATTATCCTAACAAGAGTAGATTTCGAAACAGATTTAATAAATAAAACAAATTTTAATTAAGTTATCCTAACAACAGTAGATTTCGAAACAAATTTAATAAAACTATCCTAATAAAATTAGATTTAATTTCTTATTATTTAAAAAAAAAAAAACATTTTCATAAAATTATCCAAATATAAGTAGATTAAAATTATCACATAGATAATAATAGACATTCATAAATCATAATAGTGCAAGTTGTAATTTTTATTTTCCCCCCACTTATATTCTCATAAATTTGTAGTTTGCATTTTCGCGTCAAAATTCAAGAAGCTGGCGGATAAATAATGAATTTATTTGATTAAAATATTATGTAAATATGGTGTACTGTAACCTTATTACGTAACTACACAATGTATAAACAACGGTTCCATCAAAATATAATCGCTAAATAATCATTGGAGTGTGTACATAAATCATAAATGCGTCCATATACATTCAAACGATCAATGCATATAAAACATTTCAACGATCAATATATATTACTATTTTTGTTTTATTAATTTACTCTTTATAAGAATATCGAGATCATTCGGTGGAGGAACTAAACCGAGAATAATTGGAGTAGAGTTAGGCGGTTTGGACTACTTGAAGCTTTTATGTAACAATGGAGCAACTCATAATATTATTTTATATAATGAATTGATGATTAGTTATAAACTCACACATTACCCTAGATTTCGAATAAGAGTGGTTATGAAAGAGTCTTAATAATTTAGACTACTTATTACTCAACGCCTCAAGGGTGTACATATGTTTGTGATCATTAATTAATTGAATCAAATGAATGCACATTATGTTTTGATCCAACATGATCTTGCTATTTACTCATAAAACTTTGTGCTTTAGCGAAAACATTATCCATTGAAGTCATATTATTCCACGACTACGATAAAAAAATGTCAAGGGTTAGTCAATTAATTACGTTGGAGTTTATCTGCCCAAGTCAGTTTTAGTCATGATTAGCTTTACATAGTAGCGTCAAGAACAACAATGCCACACGAAGAAATTTGTTTAAGAGGTTTTCGCATAACTACCAAATTAGGCGTCATGTTATATACTTTGCATGAAGTTTATAGACGAAAAGCAATATTAATTGTAGATAGTGAAAAACCAATTTTGTTGTTTAGAGATCTAACGAATTCTCCAAACTCGCAACATATAAAATTGAGATACTTGTTGTGTTGCGTATCGCCAATAAAATTTTACATGGTTATATGTTTACGGGCGAGAATATATTGGTAGATACCGTAAGCTAATCTAATTTGCAAATCTCATAATGGCCCGTCTCAGTTATCATTGGCTCATTTTTGGGAAACTGAAAATTGCGATTTCAAGAATAGTGGTGTGTGCAACAATAAATAAAGCTAGAGAGGCCGATGATTTATCAATAATTAACTCTATTTACCCCGAAACTTTGTTTTTTTGGGCAAAATGGCATAAAAGGACCTAAAAAATACTCCATATTTAATATTATAAATTGATGGATTAAAAATAAAAAAACTGGTAGCTTTTTCTCACATGGTACTCTTATTTTGATAAATAATTTATCTACCAAATACTTAACAAAAATGAACATAAAAAATAATTTGGTCAAATAGGCTTAAGTTTATTTCTTGAAATTATAGCTGAAATATGTGATATTTCATGATCTCCGAACTTCCTCATATCAAATTAGTTTCTTTTTTATGTTTTTTCTGATCATATTTACTTGCTTTCGAGCCTATTCTTAAGAATTAATTTCAAATTTCTTTTTTAATTTTATAAACTTGATTAATAGAATAAATAACTATTGGTTCAGAATAAATTTTAATAATTAGACATTGTTTTTCTTTTTTGGTAAAACAATTAGACATTGTAATACAAAGAACGTATACAT
>JAGPOY010005498.1:0-10978 GCA_018983105.1 Silene uniflora
GACCGTTTTAAATCAACATCTTTCCTCCCAAATAAGTGAAAATCCATTAAGATATATATCACTGTTTAACAAATTTCGGAGGACGGTGGTTAATTTAAATTGGTCATGTAATATGGCAAATGGTAATACAATAATAAGCAACAAGAGTTAGTACCAAATTTCAAATTTTGGACGAAATATTCTCTTTTCTGTGACCAAAATCATCAAAATGGGAGCAATTTTCGATAAAAGTTATATTTGGTGGGGGTAAGTTTCAAAAACTTTTATATGAGGGAGTAAGTTTCAAAAAGTGGATTATATAAGGGAGTAATAATCAATTTACCCTTTTGAAAACTAAGATTAACTAGAACAGGTACAGTGGGAATCTGCATTAAGCCATTAACAACTAGTTTACAGAAAATAACCACAATCTATTTTTTTTTTTATGTAAGTCATTTGCATATATCAAGACGCATACTTTTCTTTCATTATCTATCCAAATTCACGAGTATTTTATGAAATGTGTACTCATGAATGAACTATTATTTTTAATTAAACTATTATTTTTGTAAAAAGTAAAATCTCGAAAAACGATAACACTTCATGCATAAAAAACTGAGGGAATATTAAAAACCGCATGTGACAAGTTCTAAATCCAATCAATTAAAATTGATAAGAAAAAAAATTGCTTACAGTTTTTCATTGAGCACAACCATCGCATGACAACCCCTCTTTGAATTCATGTTTCCAAGTTTGCTCCAAGAATGTTCTCTAGGGTCAAATCTTTCAGCAGAACTGAAATGAAAAGTGGCAAGTCAGGTATTTTCCTTAGGCTTCCATTTCATGTATTTTCCTTTGGCGTATTTCAGATTTTCAGCTGTTATTTTCCACGAACAGAAATGTAAGTCATATTTGTTGGATTATTCCTTAGCCTTCTATCTCATGCACATGTTTCAAAATTAGCGGGAGCCTTTTGAGGCATTGGGTTAACATCAATGTTGTTGATGTTAATGGGTAGGTCTTGATAGTAATTTCTATCTTGGAAAAAATTACAAAAATTTCGAGGCACTGAGTTCCCAAATATTAAATACGTAATTACATCCATGTTTCGTGGAAAAAGTTCTGCACAATCAGGTTACTATATCTAGAAGGTATTTTCATATCAATGTTTTAGCCAATGTGCTGTATAAAATTGATTTGAACAATCGATATTGCTAAATTGAATATGTATGTTGATGCTTGTGGTAATAGATTAGAGTTCCTCAAGACTTTTGATACTGTTGGTGTATGGGGGAGTATATGAAGTAGATTTGGAGATTAGTTAGTTAGTTTGTTTAGTTGTGTATTAATTTGTTTTGTGAAGTTTTTTGATACACTTGGGTACATGAAATGGGAGGGGAGGTTCTCTATTTATAGAACTCCTCCTCCTTCTCTTATATCCTAAGAACACTCTAGAATAGGACATTCTAGAGTGACCTAGACACACTCTCTAGAGTTCCTTACCACATATATATACATGTCTAGAAGGTTCTAGGTTGTTCTACATAAACCTAGAACATACGTGACTCTTCTAGATCCTTCTAGACTCTTCTAGTTGTTTCTATATTATTCTAGTACATTTCGGATAAATCTAGAACATTCCGGAAACTTCTAGAATACACTAAAAGTCTCATACTTCAACAGATACGCACTCCTAACCCCACTTGAAGTGAAGCCAAGGGAAGTATGTTGATGTTAAGTTAAGTAATAAAAGGTGGGAGAGCAAAGAAAATGGACAAAAAGATGATAGACATCTTTCCCAAAAACCATAGAACATTGGTTAAACTTACCCTAACCATACATATCATAACTGCAGAATGACGATTAAACCAGCAGGGAAACAATACATCTACAAAAGGGAAAATGGCAATTCCAACACTTCAAAATTTGAAACTAAAGGCTCACAATGATATCATTGTTATTAGTTATATTATTATGTTGACAATTAAAAGGACAGTTGGATGATTATGAGTACAGTTTGATGGCTTACAATACAGTTGGTGCATAAAGGAGATTGCTTATGTTGATGATTAATGATACAATTACTTGTCACCATTGTTAATTTTTTTATAGCGGAACTAAAGAAAATATTTTAACAAATAAAAGAATAATCAAAACTAGCACTGGAAAGAAACCAACAAGAGAAGATTTGAAATTTACGCACAGACCCCATTTGCTTTTGATCCCACTACATAAATTCAGTGACTAGGTACCAGAGTGTTGGTGCAAAAAAAAAAAAAAAAACGAATTTCCCATGTTTGCAATTGAGCAGTTTCTTCGACGCATGTTAAAGCATGCTTTTATCAGATTTTTTTATCTAATTGAGAAGTTGACCTTGAGATAAATTTTGAATAGAATAAATTAGAAAAGCTAAATCCATGAACTTATCAGTTATCATTGGACGGTAGGATAAGCATATCTGTATAAGGAAATGCAAGCCGAGTACAATAGGCAGGAAAGAATACTGAAAAGAAGTTCATCACATGTTAATCAGGCTCTTGTACGGGGTGTCGAATAAGAGTACATATCCAAGTTCCAAGTTGGACTCGCCGAGACTCAAATTTCGAGACACGGAAACTCTATCCTAACATGAGGGTAAAGGTACACGGAGTCGGAACATGCTTTCAAGACTAACATATAAAAACTAAAAACTATTCCTCATTTTCATTAATTTTTCCACTTTCTCTTTTTTCTTTGATTTCTTCCACTCTACTCTTTTTTGGTTTTTCATTTCTCTCACATGCATGTGGTCGGCCTACTTTATCTTCTCTCTACTTTTGTTTAGTTTATTATTTTTCTCATCTTAAGAAAGATAGTCATTTTCACGTTGTAACTTGTACAGTATCAAAAAAAATAGAGGAAGTATCTTATATGTAGCGTTTTAACGTGAAATAGAGATATGTTTGACACACTAAAAAGGTTAAAATCAAATAGTCCCTCTGAGTTGGGGTTTTGTTCCCTATTTCCATGTGGTAAGTTTTTACCATGTAATAAGATTAAAATACACCTTTCATTTTCACTACCAACAGCCATTACCACTTAATTAATCACATGAACACCACTACCCTCACCTATTCCCCATCCACAGCACAATCCAGACGACGATCACCCAAAATGGTGGATTTCATACTCCTATCCTTTAATTTCCTGGCGGACATGGGTATGACCTCAAAAAGGAGTAGAAACAACATAGGTTCTAAGTCCAGTGAAGCTAACACAGGTTATGAAGAGATTAGCTCCTGTAGATGTTTCATCACCATGCAACAAGGCAGCCAGTGAGGCGCACCGCACACATCAATGGGGTAGTATGGAAAAGCATAAAGGCATTACCTCAAGTAATCTTTCCCATCAAAGCCACCAACAGCATAAAGAGCACCGTTAAGCTCAACTGCGGCAAGAGCAAACCTCTACACAAAAAATGAATTTGCATAAATTTGACAACAAAATTAATAAAATAAAGTATGAACGGATGTACACATTGCTATTTACTTGAGAAATCAAAGGATGACAGCGAGTTCAAATTCAAAAACTGTCCTCAATATACTAAGGGGCAGTTTGGTTCGCATTAGGGAAAGGGAATCGGAAGGGAAGCAAGTGGAAAGGAATGTGATTACCCATAACTTTCCTACTTGTTTGGTCCATTCATCAAAGGGAATAACACAAACTACAACCACCACTCTATTCAACACCAACCATCAAAACAGCCAAGACTACCACCCACCCCCACCTCGTTGGTCGACATCGCCGACGTCCGCCTCGATTTCCATATTGTGCTCCACCGTCCAGCCGTTCTCTATTCGACATTGTGCTACGCCGACGTCCACCTCGGGTAATGGAATCCCATTCCCTCGGAAGGTGAGGGGTAAGGAGTTAGAGGGATTTGGGGGTAAGGGAGGGAATTCTATTTCCTTTGTTTGTGTCAAACAAACACAAACAAAGGGGTCATTAATTTTGATTCCCTTTCCCTTTCCTTTAGACCCCCAACCAAACAGCCCCTAAGTGGTGGGAAGTGGCAACTGATAAGAGAAAGAGCAGTTTCCAACAAGTTCACCTTTTGCAACATTGATCTAGCACATATCCATCTCCCAACATCGAGATCAAGCATTTCCACATCAGAAAAGCAATTAACTCCATTCCCACCACCCAATGCATATATTTTGTCATGCAATGTAAGTGCCGCTAAGCTCCCCTTCTTCTTGCTCAAACAAGGGAGTGAAGTCCAAACATTATTTACAGGATTGTAGCATTCAGCTGCAAAGAAACACAGCCATATCAAGAGTTACTAACATGACAAAACAAAAAACATTAGACATTACCCCAGCGCCAGCTCCATGAGCTACTAACATGACAATACAGAGCTTACCCATGTGTTGGTTAAGAGAATGGTTTGGAGACCTATATTAAATAAAAAAAAATTTAAAAAAAAAAAGAAAGGAAAGAAAAGACAAAGGGATCAGTTAACATCTCCTACCTGTATCATACCACAAATCCTCCTGTCCACCAGGACCACCCCCAATTACATAAATTTCACCATTAAATCTCGTCACAGAAGCATACGAGCGAACTGAGTGCATAGGGCACAGAGGTTTAATAATATCTTTTGATGGATAATAGGATTCTAGAGATGCCAGCCATGATTTCCCATCATGACCTCCTGCTAAGTATATAAAATCATCTGCGTCCAGCGGCTGGTCACTGCCCGACTCCATATGCACCACCGTCCTATCATCATAACTTTGTGAAAGATTAACTGATTCTAACTTGACCTGTGAAAATCACAATGCACCATGTACAAGAAAGAAAATAAATAGATAAAGATGTATTTCTTAGGCTAAGATGCAGCAGTTTGAATATCGAAAGAAACAAGCCATGCAGAAAGAACAAAAAAATATACCATATACATGGTGTAAAGTTGCTATACTGATAACTTTCAAGGTATGAGTCTATGAGCATATATTACAGTGCAAGAGAAGCATATTCATAAATGAATAATACTCACACAAACTGAGGATTACGGATTACCTAGAAAGATTTGAAAAACACATCCTGGATTTAGAATATGTCAGCCTAGGATCAATTCCTCACCAGGAATGCATGTGGTAAACACTTGCCAATTTATCATTTCTTTAGAGCCTCAAACTCTTTTCTTTGATATTTGAGTGCAAAGATCACTCATACGGAAATAAATGTCAACGCCATGTAACTAATAAAAGTCATAGAGTTGTAAAAACAATTTCAGTATCTCGGAGTTCAGCAGCTTCTTCAAGCTCGAAGAAGCGTGCTAATTCCGAAATGTTAATGACACAAAGAAATAGGTTATTGACACCGGCAATTGATTAACAATCCCCATAACGGTACATTAGGTTTTAGGTATAGTGCCAGTAACTGCTAGATATTTGTTACAAATAAACACATTATAATCTAAATTTCATGTAGCACACCAGAATTTTTTGACAATTCTGTTCAGGACTAAAAACAAAATGGCTGGCAATTTTAATCTGACAACTACTAGAACGATTCCCCTTAGCCCAAATTTTATATCAACTATGAAATGAGAAATAGGAGAAACCTAAGCAACAATGCACAGGTACAAATCTTTTCAATTGAGTTTGCTACCTTTCTAGAAACAATTCATTTAATGGAATACGATAGATAACACTATAATAGAATAACAGGATAGACGAGGCAGCCCATAAATGCAAAATACCAAAAGGAATAGCAATAAGTGAGCAAGAAAACGACATAGAATACATAGGCGGGTGATTTACCAGCTTTTGCTCCAGTTGTCCCATCTTATCAATGGATTCTTTCTTAAATGCCTTCAGCTCTTGAACTTCTAGCATCAACTGTAAAATAGCAAAGAGCCAAACTATATAGACTCGTGGTGATAAGTTATGTACAAATCATGACATTATATAAATCTTGTCTAACAACCTGAGTTATAATGGACTGATAATCTGGTGGCAATAAAGAGCTATCCTTGACATTATCATCTGCAACACTTTGTTTTTCTTGTGAACAACCAGCCTCAAAATGCATCGTATTGCCATTTAAAGGCTCATAAACTTGGGTTTCTGAAATAGAGTCGAACGGTTTAAAATTCACAGCCAACTTTTGTAACTTTTCATATATCAGCTCCATGTCATTCTTACCGATTGCTTCCATATCATCACTAAGGCAATGGTGCTTTTCCCCATTAGATACAGAGGGATCTGTAAGAATCAAAGGCTCATTTGAATCATTGTCAAAGTTAGGAGTAACAATTGCATCAGATGACATGGTACCATCGCTCTCTCCATTTAGCAATCTTAATTGTCCTGGATTTAACATCTTCCAATTCCTTGTATTTTTTATCACAGACGAAGATGGTGCAAGCACTTGCGTTGAGAACAAGGCGATCAACTTACTGGCTTGAACATGATCTAGCTCATACCGGAAATGCTTTTGAGTATAGTAATTCCCTTTAATTATTGGTGAAAACTGATTCTCTAGCAAAGGGCGGCAATTCTTCAGGGTGTGTACAAGAACCTGTATCATTAATTAAAATGACAATTGAGGGTTGAAAGCTTCATTTAACCTAATTACACGTCAGTCTGCAGCAAACGAAATGGTTAATATTAAACAGCTAGCGAACCTACAGTACCTGAGCCGGAAATTCCGTTCGCTCTGAACCATCTCTAGTCCAACAATATGGATCAATATTCATTTGACCAGTACTAGCAGCCTCATAAATTCCATGAAGTGTCCTTTTCGAGTAGTTGAATAGGAACATTGGCAAGCCAAGATCAATATTCTTTACATACACGAAGTGGTGAGAAGGTAAACCTGTTAAGAGATCAAGGGATAACACATTAACTGTCAACAAAAGTAATAGAGCAGTCTTAATAGAACGTACGGCCAAAGATATGTTACTTGTAAAGGTAAGTATCAAATAATCAAAGAGAGTTTATGCAAGCGAAAGGCCTTTCAGATACAAGATCAAAAAGCATTTGGGAATAAAATTGCAAGATTAAGACACAAATTTATACAGGGAAAGTTAAATGGTAAGTAAAGAAATAAATCAGCATAATTCTTCAAAGCTATAGACGAGAACAGTAATGACACACCAAAAAGCTGCTTAGAGAGACATTCATTAATGGTTTTATCGGTGCAGCCAAATATGACACCGCCTAGATCAGCCTTATCCAAATTTCTAAATAGACTTGGAGTAGGGTTCAGCGTTCTGTTCCGATTACCCATTCTGTAAGCCAAACAAATTAAGCTCAAGTCAGTGAATTGAAAGAGCAAAATGATAAACAATACATGGAACAGAAAGTAAGCAGACAGTCTTGCTGTAGTAGGATGAAACTGTGAAGTAGTGTGATAAATAACCTTGTCATGACTCGTCTAAAAGATGGTCATAAAACTTAATAGCGGGAAATATCATACTAAACCCAGATTCACAGTGGATAACAGAAAAAGTAAAAATAAGGACTAAGCCAAGAGGCCCCTGATTTCACAAAATCGAGAGGTTAGTTCTAAATGTTTCTTCAAGGTTAGGCACATCAAAATTGGAAATGAGATTAAAGAGATACAATTTGAAGAAATCATCCTAGATAAGGAACTCTATTTCTAACACAAGCCCTTTTTTTTGGCCAATCTCAAAATCCACCACCTGAGAACTAGTGATCCTGTGGTATGTCAAGCCCCAACCACAACCCGAAAAAATAATAATAAAATAAACAAGATAAACAAGATATAGAATTGAGACTCATACTCTGACAAGGAAGATAAAATCATTGTACATGCATGATAATAATCTACGATAATTAAGGAAAACGGCAAAGCTATGAAATCCATCCACATAATGGATTTGAGGGGAACTTAAAATCATTGTAAATGCAAAGGAAGCTAGAATGACAGAGGATGCCCATAAACAAGTCTCAGAAACCAAAAGAATTTCTCTCCATTATAAGAAATCCACCAAACTTAATATTCACCCCAAGAGGCCCACCGGAAGTTGAAGGCTTCAACTGTGATATCCTTGCTCAAGGAAGTGCGCGGGAATAATTCTATGTTACATAAACTGAACTTTCGAGAGCATAGAATTGTCTAGCAATTTAAGATACAAGCACCAATTTGTTTTAGTTGTTAGATTTAGTTATTGATATATCCATATACTTGTCATTAAGTTTCAGTTCTTACCTTGTTAATTCGTAATGATAATTTTCATTCAACTGCTCAATTATAAGCATAAACGCTTAATGACGTATAATACGAAGTTTCTATAAATCTGCAACTATATGTACCCCTATATTGACTGCTATATATAACAATCGAGCAAAAAGAATACGTATCCTGAATAGCGAGACAAATTTATGTCCTCGGAAAATAAAATTTTGAAACATTTTACGCTAATGCACCTCCTTGAAGAAGGGAATCGTGAATTTATATTTCCACTTTCCAAACAGTTTGATGGATTTCTTAGAGTAAAGAGTGGTTTTTTTTATATGGGGTTGTTTCTGCCATCATCTGCCATGCTAGCTTTCTTTTGCCACACATTCAGTTTTAACATTGCCCTCTTTTCGATTTTTTCCTCTCGCCCTCTTCTGTAATAATTATGATTTTCATGTCCATCTACCATTGTCGGAATGCTTCAGCAAACAATAAAAGACCCAACTCCAGAAAAGGAAAAAAAACAAACTAATCAAACTTGAACTATCATTTTAACTTCAAAGGGAAAAAAAAAGCAAAATCCCAATAATTTATTGCAATGATACGGAATTCTATTTATTTAAGGATTCTTCATGAAAATGCAATAGATTGGAAAGAATTGGTAATATAAGAACATTCACTCAAGAAAATTATACACACATACATATTCTCTTTCCGTCCTAGTCATTTGTTTATCTGTGATTAAAATCCCCTTCGGAATGAACAAAAAGGTAAACAAATGACTGAGACAACGGGGTTTATAAGAAAATAGGAACATAAAACAAAAGGTAACACAGCAATTTCAAAATTACAACCCATTTTCAGAAATTCATCCACATAAATGTAACTTCTGAATGTAGTATCATCAATAACAAACAACAGCAGAAATCCAGAACAGAAAATTTGCTAAAAATATAAAGTAAATTATTGGTCTGCAAACAATGTAAGGCGACTAAGAAAAATGCAGGATTCATACTCGGCAAAATATATAAAAAAAAATAAAAATAAAAAATACATAATAATCAGAGGTGAAACAGAAGTTAGAAAAGCAAGAAGAAACCTAAGACAAAGGAGGAAGATAGAGGAAGAAGTTTACATGCGTGTGGAAATGGTGGAGAATCGCGTAATGTTGCAGAGATAGTGAGTGAAAATACTCTGAGGTCACGCCCACATCTATGCCGTCTCGGCAACTGCACCTTTCTTCTAATTTCAAGTGGAGGGAGAGCAAGTGGGAAAAGGGTTGTTGTAAACTTGTAAGTTGTCCTTTGTTCCATCTGATTCTTTACGTTTGCTTTATGCACATATATTAATGCACATTTTCTTTTGTTCATAGATTTAGTTAATTGTTACTAAAAATTATGAAAATTTGATATTCATAATGGACTCGGTGAGACGATTTAAATTAGAGAATTTGCAAAAAGAGATAGTCAACTTGTAGTACATTTATATCAAAAGACGGAAAATTAGAATTATGAAAAAAATTTGTGCAACATATTTTGTCTCATACGTATTATTAATGCAATCCGACATGTATAACAAAATAAAAAATATCTCATTAATGTGGGTCAACAAATTAAAAATTAGTAGTAGTATCTCATATTTATGATATAAAATTAATATGATATAATATGAGGAGTGGAGACCAATCATAGAGCAGGAGTTTGGACCAATCATAGAGTATTTTACTTGGTGGAAAATTTTAGAGAGCTCTTACCATTTTAGTAGAAGGGGATTTAAATTTTTAAAATTTGCACGACATCAATATTTAATATTTCACTTCATTTTTATCTTGATAAGAAACAAAAAATTGAAATATAAAACTAATCAAAGAAAATAAAGTTTAGTTATGATTTTTTTTAATTAATTTGTTTTTTGTCACGAAGTTAATAGTAAGTATATGTCAAGTTATTCTTTACGATAATAGGTATTGCATTAATGAAAATTTTAGCACTTATAGTTTATTATTTAATAACAATGATATTTTATTTGAAGGAACAAAAATCATAATTAAAAGAAGAATTTAATTATAAGAATATATATTTTTTTGAAAAGATAATAATGTAATGAAATAAAAATTTTATTTATTACCTTATATAGTTAGATACCTTTTGGAGGGAAAAAAACTAAGAGAATTGTTATTCTCTTAGTAGTAAGGGGATGCCGAAAAAACAAACATAAAGAATCAAATGGAACGGAGGAAGTATTTTTTTGGAATAATTGATAGGAACAATCTCATCTTTGACATGTCTTCTTTCTTTGGTAGATTTAAAGAAAATATTTTGAGAAACATTCTTATCTTTCTAAAAAGAGATTATCTTATGGCTTTTCATCCCCCTTATAACTATTAGATTACCACCCCTCCCCCTTTTTCCCGCCTAATGCACCCTACCTGGGCTGGGCCGACTATTATTCCAACACTATGTATAATTGCACTGCTGTTTGAAATGCCTACTGGATCAATCGTGATTTATGGCCCAAAATATTGCAGCCAAACACTATTCACGATATATGTTTCAAAATATCATCCAAATCAAATCTTGAGATTATCCAATTTCCTCTTTTTGCAAATCAAATCATACAACAACCTTACAAAATCAAACCTAAATTGGAATAAATCTTTTCCATCAATAATTAGAGTCCGGCCTCTCGGTTTTATCACGACTGGTAACTCCCACATTCCGTTAATCTGATCTTACTCACCGAGATCTATTCTATATTGGATATCCAACATACCCAATCAATTTGACCCATATATATAAAATTCAAC
>JAGPOY010005499.1:0-10920 GCA_018983105.1 Silene uniflora
ATTATAATAATATGAGCCGGAGTTGTGAACGGAGGTGGTGGTTGATTGGTGTTAGTGACTTGGTGGTTAAGAGGATGAAGGAAGGGAGAAAACAAAAATCAATTGGGTGTGTAATGAAAACATGACAAGGGTAATATGGTAAAACGTGTATGTGAAAGAGTAAAATCCGTATGTGAAAAAGTACGTCCCATTGTAAAACTGCATTGGATATATGGTTTTGCTTAGCCCTATCAATAGTGCTAAATGTGTTCATAGGGTCCATGGGCTCTGTGTGTGGTCGTCATTCATAGATAATTGAACCGTATTCCTCCACGAACGGCGAACCCCAGTCATTTCCGATTCGTGGGAGGTGCAGATTAACCCACACCTACACTCCATAGAATCGCTCATGTTTAATGGACTCTGTCTCAATAAATAAGTTTTCTTCACAACCTATTTGCTAATTTTTTTTTTAAAGTGACCGTTATAGTTTTAAAAGGATTTGATATTTGTTGGATAAAGATCCATGTAAAGTTGAATTTTTCGAATCAATAAAAGGATGTTAGTACATGATTTGTCGTTTTGTATGATAACTATATTACAAAATCGACATTTTACTTACAACAAGAGTAATTATTACTAGAGTAATGAAGACTAAAATAGAAAGAAATGAGAGGAGATTAGTCTCCAGTCTCCACCAATCTCCTCCCATTTCTTCTTCTTTTAGTCTCTATTGACCCCCCGTAATAATTACCTTCATTTCAAGCTAACCCGGACCTATTCTACCATAACCATGACTCGGATAATATAAAACCCCTATTTAATTGAACAAGATTTATGATATCTTTTATATTTCGCTAGTAAATATATTCATGATATATCCAATGTTAAAATTAACATTCTACTTTTGGTCATTAGATTGGTTACGACCGATTCGTAAATTCATAAGATGGTAAAAAAACCTAACCAAAAAATCAAAACTTTATTGTTAACTAGTTGTTGCACCGCGTCCTATCGGGCGCGGTGCCCCAATTTGGTGGAATTCTAAGCGGAAATAAGTCAGTGGAAACCAGTTGATTGGTAAAAAAACACGTCATTGGAAACACCCTAGTAGATAAATATTCAAAATTGATAGTCGATAGTTGTTCACAATACGAAATCGTTATTCGTTGTGTTCGGTACAAAAGAACAAGTATACTACAAAATTAATTACGGAATATATATTCATATTGCTGAAGCCTTGGTATAAGGCTCTGAACTTGTGAAGTATGAACAATAAGTAAAAAAAAAAAAGATTGCATGAAACATTGAAGTACAACAAAGAGATCCTAGAATGCTGAACTCCAGGAAGGCCAAGCAAGTACATAAAATCAGCCAGCGGGCATTGTACAAATGATATTCTCAACCGTGAAACCGTTCCTCTCAACCTGTGAGACCATCACAGATACAATCAGCGATCAATTCCTCAACTACCTTTCATCTTCTCTAAGTCTTACATCGACCACTAATATTTTAGGAACAATTTTCGTAACATCCTCGACTTTAGTCAAGTTTAATATTGAACCGCCTTTCAATATTTGAAACTTGTATAAATTACTATACTACGTTGACATTTAAAACTGAACATGAAGGGAATATATGGTATTCTTATCAACTTGAAAAATATTTTCAAAAACGTGCAATTATAATCAACAAATCAAATGCTTCTTCATGATAATTATAGATTGTGTCATCATATCATCCGAAGATGAATTCATATAATTTCGCCGTATAATGAAGTAAACCTTAACTATTCAATCTGGTCGTATAATTTGATCCATTCATTATAATATAGTAATATATAATCCCTCCATAGAAGTTGTTAGTTTAAATTGTGTCTTAAACAGGAAACGAGTGAAAGATCAAGATCAATAATTAAACGAGAGAGCTCTCAGAGATGCATGTGGTTCACAGAGAGTAGACCCGTAATTCAAAATCAGTTCGGCTACACAACTTTCACGTTTTTCTCTCTCAATCGCTGCAACCATGTCAAATATTCACAAGGTAAATTGAGGATCTTATGTACTCCCTTAAGCGGTGCCCCAATTTGTCGAAATGCTAAGCTTTAGTAAATCGGAATTATAATAAAATAAATGGAGATGGTCCAACATATATTTAGAATTTACGGAGCGATCGTAGTATTTATTACACAACTCACGAATTTTTTTGAAAACACAATGGCTAAAGACAACTAATTAGTGAACAATTGAAGAAAAATAAAAGACGAAATGACAGTTCCACTAAGGAATAGACTTTTTTTTTTCCTGGCCAAAAAGACCGACAGAACATGATTAGAGAACACTAAATAAACGCAAACGAACGAAAACATTTACGCACTTAGTAATGTTTAATCTCATACTACCCTGACACGCTTCCAAAATAGTTTATGGCTAAAGCGTGCGAAAGGCGTCCTTGACATTAGGATCACGCGGAAGGTGTCGGTTACTTGTCAATGAAAAAGAAGCCCGATTAGTTTAGTAAATTCCATTTTTTTTAGTCGATTTTTTTTTTAATAATGTTTGTGTTTGTCATTATAATCATCCATATATCTATTACTCCTCCTCCCCGTCTTTCTCCTTATACTACTCGCCCTTCCCTCCTCACCCCTTCCTACTCCTCCCACCCACCTCCCTCTCCCTCTCCCTCTCCCTTATCTACCCAACATTGCCATGTTCTAAACCATCTCCCCATTTTAATGCATCGTCATGGTCTTTCTCATTCCCTTTCCCATTCCCCTTCCTTTATACCTTCCATGTTCCCCATACTCTTCTTATATATCCTTCATTTTCCCTCCCTAATTTCTCTTATATTACTCCTTATATTCGCCTTCCTTTCTCCTACCCCTACCCCCTCTTTTCGTTTTCTCTTATCGTTCGCATTCGTACATATCCTTCTTTCTACCTTCGTTTTCTTTCCCCGCATTCACTTTCTCGAGTACAGCCTTTTCGCCTTTCCCCCATCAGTATTCTCCTCTTTCCTAGTTTTCCTTCTCCAACCACCCCTTCCTATTCCTCTTCCCCCGTCCTGTTCCTATCCCTCTCCCATGCTCTCTTCTTCCCCCTCTATTTTTTCTCTCTATTGTGTTTGTTTGCTTATCTTCCTCCATTAATTTCCCTCTCCCCCCGTTCTCCTAGTTCCCTCTCTCTACGTTGTCGTGTCCTAATCCTCCTCCCTCTTCTCATCCTCCTCATTCCAGTTCCTATTAACCTCCCCCTCTATTCCCGTCTTCCCGCCTTCTCTTACGTCTTCTACAATTTCCTTATGTTTCTTCCAAAAAAAATGACATCGTGATTTGGATTGTCTTTATTAACGGATTACATTAATGAAAAGAAAGTTCGATAAGTTTAGTAAAATTATATTTTTTTTAGTTTAGTTTTCTTATAAATGTCTTTTTTTCATTATAATCACTTTTTTTCCTATTACTTATTTCTCTCCTCATACTACTCGAGTATTCCTTGTTCTCCCATTCACCCTGCCTACTTCTCCTTCTCCTTTTTCCCCCTTCCTCTCCCTCTCCCTTGCCCTCCTATTTTTCTCGCCATTTTTCTTTCCAATGACGTCACATGCTCAACCACTTCATCCTCGCCCCTTTTCACCCTCGTAGTCCTCCTCCTTACCTATCCCTCTTCCTCCTCACCTATCCCTTTCATATCGCACCCCTTCTGTTTCAGTTGCCAGAGATGTTGCCAGGCCGCTTTCTGGGCCCCTTTTTATCATTCCAAACTACACATCTGGAATGTACAAGTCATCGGTTTTTTTGTTGAATTTAAGGCCAAGTGGCCTGCCACAGACGTGCTCATTCTTCAAGTATCCCAACAGAGGTGCATGTGGTTCACAGACTGTAGACCCATAATTCAAAACCAGTTCGGCTGCACGACTTTCACGTTTTTCTCTCTCTCAATCGCTGCAACTAGTCAAACGTTCACAAGGTAAATTGAGGATCTAATGTACTCCCTTAAGCGGTGCCCCAATTTGTCGAAATGCTAAGTGTTAGTAAACTGGAATTATAATAAAATAAATGGAGATTGTCCAACATATATTTAGAATTTACGGAGCGATCGTAGTATTTATTACACAACTCACGAAATTTTTTGAAAACACAATGGTTAAAGACAACTAATTAGTGAACAATTGAAGAAAAATAAAAGACGAAATGACAGTTTCACTAAGGAATATACTTTTTTTTTTCCTATATATTACCAGCTCATACGTTCTAGCAGGGTATAACTTTAGAAAATAATCTTTCTAGACTCTAGAACCTTAGGAAAAATTTGATACTATCCATGCTTGTAGTTTAATTAAGAATACAGATTCAGTCCATACGCATGAGTTGATGTTAAATAGCAGGGTAAAGTTCCTTCACAATTACAATTTACACAAGCAGATAGTATCTCTTTTATGAGCCCGACAGCTTGCCCAATGTACATGTCATACTTTCAATATCAGTAGTAGTATTCTTCTTGGTATGCCGCTACAGATAGTTTGGTCTCTTTACCCTGCTATTAAAGAAAAGAGAATAAATTGGGGAAAAAAAGAAAAAAAGAAGAGCAAAAAGGACTCTAATATACCAGTTTAACATCAGTTGCAGAAATGAGTTTTTAAACTGGAGAAAAATACCTTGCTAGCAGTGATGTTTGTCAGCCAGCTCCGTCCCTTCCACGGCCTTTCTCGACACATGTACTTCGAATCTAAGTAAGAAATTAACGAAAAAGAAAAGAGAAGAATATGAAGCAAAGGTCAAAGTTTGTAGAATATGGACAACAAAATCAAGAAAGAAAATATAATGTTGGAACAGGTAGGGTTTGAACTTTGAAGCAAAGATTCCTCACCAGAAACACAAAATTGCCGAGGTATTATCAGTCTACATTAGTGGAACCTCATCGTAAATAGCATAAAATATTACAGTTTTATATAAGAATGTTAAGTTTAGCATGTCCTAATAACCAGATGATTAGGGTCGGAATGTTTGGGTTTGTTTTGCCTATTTTGCCCCTCACCTATACGTTGCTTTTTCTTCCTCCTTCGTCTACCTCACCTTTTTCTTCCTCCTTCGTCTACCTCTCTCTCCTTCTTTGTCCTTTTTCTTCCTCCTTCGTCTACCTCTCTCTCCTTCTCTGTCCTTTTTCTGTATCAACAACAATGGCGATGACAATAGTGATGACCATGACATATTCAATCCAGCAAACACGTAGCAGGTTAGCTGTCCTGTTCAGATTTTGATTGCATGCAATTGATGTCAGATTTTGCAGCCTGAGAGTTCACATTAATAATTTCAAGGTTGTAAATAGGTGCTAAATAGTTAATCACCTTCGCAGCAAGGTCTTGTTCAGCTCCTATGCAAGTTACACATGTGTCGCCATAAATAGACCTGGTGTCATACTCGCTGTTATGGTGGATAATAGTCATCCACGCTTTGATCTTGTAAATAGGTGCTAAATAATCTTGTATCTCCTCTAGCTCCTCTACGCTTCTTCCAAGAAAACGACATCGTGATGATGATTATCTTTATTAATCGATAAATTGGTAAAAAGAAAATTCGACAAACTTAGTAAATTTTACTTTTTAAGTTTATAATTCTTATAATTTTTCTTCATTACAATCAATTCTCTTCTAAATTACTATCACTGCTCGTCCCCTTTCTCCTCACACTACTCTACCTTCTCCTCTTACAACTTTTTACTCATTTCCCTCTTTCCCTACTTCATCTCCCTTGTCCTTCACTTTCTCTCACCCTTTTATCTCCAACATCATTGTGTACTCTGCTACAACATCCTCCCCCATTTTCATTGTGGTCCTCATCTTTCTTTCTCTACTTCCTCCTCCCTTAACCCTTCCATACCCCCCCTCTTACAATATCTTCCATTTCCTCTCCTCCTCTACTTTGTCACATATTACTCCTCCTCCTCCTCCTACATGCCAATCTTTCTCCCCCTCGTCTCTTTCTCTTTCCTTTTAATTTTGTCTTATCGTTTACACCCTTCCGTTTCCCTCTCTCTACCTCCTCTTCTTAGATCTCCTCCCTCTCCTCGTCGCCGTCATCATCTTTCTACTTCACTCAAGTATCATATTTTCCAATGCCTTTTCTTTTCGACGTTGCAGTTGCCTCCTTCTCGTCCCCCACTTTCCCCTCGCCCCTTATCTCTTATCCTTTCTCACATTGCCTTCTATCGTCGCTTTCTCCCTCTTCTTCTCTTCATCGCATTTCCTTTTACAATGTACTTTCTTCATCCTCTTATCACGTCCTCATTCCATCCCTCTCCTCCTCTCTATATTTCCCTCTTTCTCTCCCCTTCGCCACCGTTGCTTGATCATCCACTTCTCCTCCTCCCTTCACCCCCTCTCATCCGTCGTTGCCTCTTTCTCATTCTTCTCCTTTTCAATAGATTTGGAGTAGGATGGTAAGAAATCAAATCGCTTACAAAACTCTTTTCGCTTCAATGCTTACTAACACAATGATGACTTGTTTAAAAGATTTTCATTAGATTCACGATGAGTTATTAAATGTCTTATCAAACATTCTGTTGAACTCGGATTTTCTCATGAAAATTAGACATGGGATAGTTGTTTATGGCATTGCTTGGGATTGAATTGTGATATGTGGTGGTTATTTGAAGAGAATTAAATGTTCATAGGAAAAGTGGTTATCATAGATTCACAGTACATGATAGTTCGCAAAATTTGGAGATCAAAGGGGAGTAAAATGTGCTTTCTATTTGATCTGGGGATGTTATTTGTGACTATTCGTTGATTTAGGGTAGTCTTATCTACTAATAGTCTACATATTCCGTTTCTTATCGGTTATCTCATTAATCTATTTGACCCGTTTTATTATTTAAGACAAATGGATCTGTTTACAAATACTGATTAAGGGACCATATTGATTTTATCCCTATGATTTCTTTTGAATTGGAATGCAACAGTCTGAAGTGTAGGAGACAAGCTGCACACCTCAATTGCTAAAGTTGTCACGATGTATTTGGTAAGCATTCGAATTAAAATATTCTAACTCAGAATTTTCCAACTAATAAAATTGTTGCCATGTAGTTTGTTGAATGAATTTTTATAGTGCGCCTAATTCTATAAAAGTTTACTGTTGTCCCAAAAACAAACAATTAAATTGATAGCTACATGTTTACCGGTTTACACCAATCATTCATTTCACATTTCGATAGCGATTCCCTGTCGTCCAGTCCAAACTACCCATTTTCTAAATTCCCCTTCCGTATTTGTGACTAACGGATGGTTTGGTCCGAAAGGGTGGAAGTACCGCCTTTTCTTTTTGCACTGTCTCGTAACCCGAGTTCAAGTCAAGTAGACTCACGGGCCATAAAGACGGCAAAACTCTGTTGTAACTTGTAAGTGTAAACAAGAGTAGATTCAGAAGGTCTCAAACCTGAAATATTTTCAAGGGTCGAAATCATGTCCAAAGGATGAAAATTGAAAATGGGAACATTGTCGCGGATAAGTTAGCTAACCAAGCTGGAAAAGCACTCAAATGAGTCCTTCAAACTCTTAATTAAGATTGCCATTAACTTCTTCCCACACAGTACTAAAAATATGTACGTAAGTTAGTTCATCGGCAACGGAAATTGTTGTTTAACAAAATAAAATGAAAAACGAACGTAGAACCTCTAATTAGCCTTTTTAAAAGTTAACTAACGGAGTGGAGGAGTTTTTATTTCAAATCAAGCTCCGCCATATCTAGTACAGCAAGCGGGAAATTGGAGACATTAGTCCATTACAATATGAACTCCTAGTCGATATCAACACACACTCCAACAACATGAGCATGAGTATTGTGTTTACCCACAAAAATCCCATCCTCATTAGGCCTACAGTATGGCAGTACCAGCGATGCTCAGGAAATCTAGCACTCAACCACAGTTCACGAACCAGTCTATACCAGTTTTTGTTATTGGGTTTACCAGGTCTGCCGGCCACTGGACGTGTCCAGAAGCTTTGCCAGGGAGCCACGCGCCTAAGACTATTTGATTCAGGAAGATAAAACAATTAATGTCTAGATTATCGAGTCTTTGCTTTGATGCCAACAACAGATTTTGTCTTCGACTTGTTGCTCTTTTTAGCACTGAAGGATTCGTCATCAGAATCGTCACTTTCACCTCCAAACTTGTTTTTTGAATTCTTGTCGCCCTGGCCACATGTAATAATCGTCTTCTGCAAATAAATCACCCGACTCTCTCTCAGTCTAAACAAACAATCCTCAAGACATCAACTTTACATCTAAGCAGTAAATTTATGGTATATAGCTTATATTATCGACCTTGTATGACAGTAATGGATTGATCATTAACAGAATTGCTGAAAACCAAACTGCTTTGTTGGTCTTCAGAAGAAACCTCTCATTCAGTGAAGGGTGGCTTTTTCGGCAGTGGTAATTATTCAATATCAGCTTTAGAGTGATCTCCCCTTTCTTAAATTATATGAGCCACTTCTCGTGGTAAGCGACTTTCAAATTCACTAATATGACCCAGAGGTAGTAAAACAATAGACGAAGGAATGAAGTGTTGTCTACAAAGGATAGGTTTGTTGTGTTCACTACTCATACCTGTGCATAAGGCACAACAACCTTTACAAAGGAAAACTTTGGGTCTAGTGTATAGCTAACACCTACAGAACAATATAAACGATATGAAATTATGCAAAAATATATGCACGCCGACTATTTCGAGACTATGTATCTGCCAGCATAGATTTTGTTTAACTGGTGGATCACGTCAAAATGTGCTGCTACTTTGGTTGGACAGAGTCAGGGAAAGACTAACCTTCAAGAGTTGAAAATGCCTTTAGGACGAACGTAAAGGTTGATGGAAAGCAGAATGGCTGATCTTGGTAGCATTCATATTCAGATCATTGTAATGATCTTGGTAGGATATGTGTTTCTGGGGTTAGTGACAACGCAAAGGTGAGGGTACTACTATTTATGGCACAGTATAAAATCGCATTTCTGTTGCAATTTTGCGGTAACGTTTGCGAATCGTAGTTGTGTGCTGTAATGCAGTCCTGTTTTCAATGTCAAGTTTTATTTCAGTTTGTTTATATACACAGTGATATAGGTATCGATCTAGTATCGGCCAAGTGGGTCAGAATATCAGCAGTAATCAAATATCAGCCGTACCGGCCAAATATTGGCTATTTTTGGTAACCCTTGATATATCAGAAAATATTGTTGCTGAAAGTTGAAATTTGACAATAAATGGTACCTGAATTAAGTAACATTCAATGGCACGAGATGCAATTCGAGGCCGATTATAACCACGTTCATCTAACTTCTCCAATTTGTTTATTTTGATGCCTGTTCACAAATCAATACTTAACAGTCAATAACATGGAGCAACATTGGTTCAACTATTCTAGAATTCGTAACCGTGGGCCTTATACAGTCATACCTGGAACATACTCCAACGTCAGAACCTTTAAGGCAGTGTAATCCCAGCGAACCAACTACAAGCAAGAGACAATTGTGTCCATGAAGAACAAGTCAAGGGATTTTACTTAATGAAGAAAATGAAGTACACAACCAACAACAAGAATTTAAAACTGAGCACAGAATAGCAACATACAGGTACTCGAACCCACTTTACATTCCGAAAATCTCAGCGGAACCTATCAGCATTTTTCCCCTCAATGACGTAGTCTATTTCTTGGTACAAAATCCTGCAGCACAAAATAAAGTGATGGCACAAGGTTCACAACCAAAACCGATAATCACTCGCCCGTAAAGGCGAGTCCAATACAACTACCTTCTACTTGTTCCAACCTCATGATCGCTAGTCGAGCGAATAAGTACATCGGGCAATACAGCTACTCTCTACTTGCTCCATGCCATAAACACGAAATGGAAAAATAAAAAGGAACGTCTAACAAATATTTGGCTGAGATTGGAAAACGGAAGTCACTGACTTTCACTTTCAGCCTACTTGAAAACAGTAGGGCAAACTCGTAAAAAACTGGTGAAACAAAGGAAAGAGTAAACATCATATGCATCACTTTTACAGCCATCTCAAAAAAGAGGAAACTAAACGTAAAAACTATCGATTAGGAGCTTGGTTGTGGTTCATATAAGCTCTATTAGATTTTAATTTTGCCATGAAAAAATTACAATATAAATCAAAAATTTTAAGAGCTCCGAAAAAATACACATGAACTCCATTAGATGTGTTATGGTTGTACAACCAGTTGTATAATCTTATTTACCGTCCTATTTACCAGGGATTACTAATCAAAATGAATTGTGAAGAGGAGACCGTCTTACTATATCATTATTGTTTCTAATAATAAATTACTTCCCATATGAGGAGTGAAGGGGAGTGCAAAGTGGAAAGAACATATAGAATGGGAGGATCCGACACAGCCTGATATGTATCAGTCAGAGAGTTGAAGTAAAGTAGATCACAGCAACATATTGTGCACTCGTGTAGATTGGCGATCAAGGTAAAAGATAACTAACCATTGAGTTTTTCGTGCTCCTCGTCTGTAAGAACAGCTGTAAGTACAGTTCCACTGAAGGCATCTGTATAAACTTCTTCCGCGTCACTGAAAAAACAATTGAAATCAAAACCAGAACAAACTCAAATAAGTAAAATAATGACATGCCTGTAAACAAACACAAAGCCAACGGTCAAGCTCTAGGACTTTGATGCTAACATAATAATTGCAGTTTGGAACTTTGAAGAGAGGCTTAAGTTTTAGAGCGGGAAAACTGGTCGTTCGGTTTGGGAGTTGTGTGAAGTTAACAGGGGTCGGAGTCATTACGAGTAACTTGGGGTGGACAATTATTGCTGGAGTCAGTTCAGGTTTGGGACATTTATACTTTGGAGTCCGTGGTCATGAGCTGAGTCAATTGGGTCATCTTCAGATCATTAATATTTAGTTTTTCTTTCA
>JAGPOY010005500.1:0-10977 GCA_018983105.1 Silene uniflora
AGTGAATAGTGAATAGTGAATAGTGAATAGTGAATAGTGGCCGTGTAGGAGGGAGTTTGGTTGTTTTCAATTGTTTACGTTTGGTGGTTCGATGAGACGGTAATTAGCAAAACGCAACGGTCGTCGGTTTCGGTTGTGCCAAAGATTCTAAACGTGTTTTTACTAAAAGATTAAGTATTTACATGACCTATTACACTATCCCCTAACCTGACGAATATTCGAAATGGAAAAAATTGAGTTTTGACGACTTTTGCTAGAAATCGGTTTTATCAAAGTAAAATGTTCAAATAAAGTTTGAATTACTTTTAAACAACCTTAAATCATTTCAAATAATTACTTTACTTAAAAATAAAATAAAATTATATTTTATCATATTATTATTATTTTCGATAATTAATTATTTAAATTAAAATTGATTAAAATATTACTTTTAATGCAAAAATAAAGGTCTTGAAATGACGGGGTGTTACACCTAATCTAGGGAGTCTTGTGAAGACAAAATTGTGGGAATTCATGTGACCATATTGGGCACACTTCCCCCACCCTACCCGTGTTCCTCTTGCTCTTTATGAAGAGTTTTTCTCTTCATTTTTCATAATTCATTCTTGTGCAAAAATAGATCATCTCTCTACAAATTTTTCTCTACAAGTTTTCTAGAGGAATAAGGAGACAAAATTTTTCATACTAATATTTCATACAAATTACTAGTGTAGTAATTTCAATATTATTAGTAATAATTTAAGGGTACTTACATATAATTTCTAGTAACAAATTATTGTAAGAAGGTTAAGATACTTTCCTTGATACGAACCTTTGGGCAATCGATTTACACTTAATCGATTGGGTTTTGGAGGATCATCCAATATGTTATTGCTCAACAACAAGTGAAGGTAGGAGACCTTACTTGTGCCCTATTCCATCCGTTTTTATATGGTATGAAAACCGATTTCCTTATCTTATGTTTTTTTTTTTTTATTATTGCATGCATAAGATCACAAATTTATGAGTATAAATTTAAACTCTCATATGTGATATGAGTATGACATGAAATATGATTTCTAACATTTGAACCCTTGTGTAATGGGTAATGTTGCTACGCTGTTCGATTTTTGATTTGTGACAGCTCTTCCGGGACACTTTTATGGTGCATATTAGCTATTGTAGCGAAATGCTGCCGAAATTTCGACTCAAACCCGCAACTAGGCTTGAACTTGACTTGAATTGACCCGTGCCACTACATGCGTAGTTATCTGGGAAAATAATTCGGCAAAAGATGGCTCGAAAACTGTCTTTTGCCTACTTGAAAATGCTTGAAGTCGCTTGAAATTTATACTTGGCGTCGCTTTGGTTTGATTTTTCTTTGACATTTGCAGGTGACGTTCCGTCTACGTCGGGGAGGGACCATATGGAGGTTGACTTTGACCCTTTTCCAGCTCTTGTAGCGTTTACGGGAGCGGCTTATGAGATGGAGGAGGACTTGGAGAAGGAAGTCCTGCTGACGGCCAATGTAGGACGAGGTGGCCGGCAGCTGGCTGGGGCTTCTGCGTGGGCCGAGAAATGGGATGGTAGGCATCTCATTTGGGCAGCGGAGAGTCACTTGTCGTACAGGACGGCGAGGAGCATGGTAAGCCTTTGTCCGTTTTGGCTTATTGTTATCTCTTCAAGTTTTCTTATATACTTTTATATACTAATCAAACTGTTGTTGATGCAGGAGGCCGGGAACATGAGGTCGTTCTCGGGTTATACGACGATGATGGAGGCCTTCGAGAAGTTGTCGGAGGAGGAGAGGGCCATCGTCGAGGAGGGAGCCTTGGTGAGGGCTCGGAGAGAGATCAAGGGAAGGAAGATTCAGGCAAACCTTAGCCTGATCCGAGCTTTCCTTGATCGGTAATTTGGGACACGACCTCGACTTTCCATATGCCTTTTGGAGAGATGGGGGTCACTTTGGAGGACTACGACATGATTTCTGGTTTGCCGTGTGGAGAGGAGGCGTTGGTATGGCCCTTCCTGGCTATGAGGGCAGACTCAGCCGAGGCTAGGAGCCTGATCGGCTGGAAGCTGGCTGCAGGACCGGCTCAGGTTCCCGGCTTGGTGCCGGGCACCTACGTGAGGGATTATTTTGGCGGCATGACCCCGACGAGGGTGAAGATGGATGGGAGGATGGTGCCCCCTCCGCCTTGTAAAGCTGAGCTGAGAGCTCGTCTCTGGTTGTGGTGGCTCTTGTCCTCGATGTACTACGTGGACAAGGGGGAGAGGCTTTCGACGAAGCTTATTCCTTTTCTTACTAACTTGAGTAGCCTGGGTCGGTGGGACTGGGTTACTTCTAGCTTTGCGGTCCTCATACATTACATGAGGGCCATGGTTCATCCGGAGTTGATGGAGAAGGGGACTTCTCCTGCGACAGTTGGCCCTGGACTTTTGTTGGAGGTATGAACCTTTCCTTTTATCGTTGCTTTTGTAAAATGAAGGATCATTTGAACATTTGAATGAATGAATGATCATTTCTTGTGTGCAGGTGTGGGTGTACTCCTACGAGGGCGGAGGACGTGCCGAGGGCGTACCCAGTCGTTAAGGACTGGGTTGTGTGTCGTCAGAAGAGCCAGCGCTCTTCTTACCACGTCTGTCGGAGGGGCGTGAATGCCCTGAGTGTTAACGGCGTAAGTACTCTTGCTTCCCATTATTTTTGTTATTTCCCGCTCCCTTTCCTTAGGAGGAGTGACCATAGGAATGACCCCTGTTTTCTTGACTTTAGTGGGTGCCTAGACCTTGGGAGAGCTACGCTGAGGCTCCAATTTTCGTGGCTGAGGTTCTCCGTCCTTGGAGTTCGAGTAGGCTATTGCTGACGACGCCCATGGGACCTCTTTGGTACTTGGACGAGCGTTTGACGCGCCAATGTTCTCGTGACGGTTTTACTGTTCCCATCGATCTTCCACGGACGATGTTTATGGAGCCTTCTGAGGCGGAGATAGAGGCTGACCTGGCTGGCATAGGTAGTGACGCCCTTCTTCTTCTTGACAAGGAGTACGCCGAGTTTGTTCGTCGGCGATTGGCGTACTGGCCGATAGTGGTAAGTACAGTTACCGCTTTTACTTTATTTCCGACGATGATGAAAGATCAACACTTGATAGATTTGACTGATTTTGCAGGAGATCGAGGTGGCGGGCGTCGAGCCCCCAACGTTCCAGGAGACGTTGGAATTGACTCGTCGGGTAGGACGGTGATCTCGGAAATGCGTTCTTTTAGCGAGGAGGTGTCTGACGCTATCCTGGACGAGTGGCAGCATGTAGTTCGGAGGGTAAGCCCCCAGTTTTGGTTGTCGTTATCCATTTTAGTTGCATAAGAATGCATTTGTCTGAACCTTTGTGTTTGGTATATAGGTGGCACCCTCCAGGCATGCGGAGCTGTGGAGGACGGCCAACCGGCTGCGAGCCACAGCCATCGAGGCACTTACAGATGACTCTGGGGTCAGGTATGAACCTCTTCTACCCGTTCATTGACCATTTGCTTGTATTTTGGTGAAATGGCGTATCATCTCACTTTTTTGTGCAGCGAGAGCGAGACCTGGAGCGCGAGCTGATGGAGTCCTGGGAGGAGACGGCCCGCTTGCTGACAGAGCTCAAGGCAAGAGATGCTGAGATCGCTGCTTTGGAGGCGATAGTGGCTGAGCTGAGGGATCGCCAGGACTAGATGGCTTGTATTTTGTCTTTTTGTACCTTTTTTGGTTTTTTGGACGTTACCTGGGGTAAGAGCCCATGTACATTTGCATTTGTACCTTTGGTTGTATATATATGACGCTCTATGTGCCTATGTTGTCGGGTGTGTTTGTACCTGCAGGTTAGCATAGAAAACAGGTTTGGCCAATGACGGTTTGTGTCGTCATACTGCCGATATTCACATATAAATCGCAAGTATTACATGATTACAAGTATTACATGATTTAGTTATGGCCTAAATTAGTGCAAAAAAGCAAAAAAATGTCCAAAATGCAAAAAAAATGTCCGAAATGTAAACCGTAAACGGCGACGCACGACAGGGAGGGGTACCCCCTAAAAAAAGAAAAAAAGAAAAAATATAAGTATTTTATAAATATTTAAAAAAACGGGAGTGAAATGATTCCCCAAAAAGAAAAGAAGAAAAGAAATGGGTAAGTGTGCAATTAATGCGAAAATGACGATTTTGCCTCGAAAAGCGAACCCGCGGCGGGTTAGGAAATAAAAATTTGGTGGTTTGTCGAATTTACCAAATTAAGTTCCTATAGGAATAGGAAACTTCAACAAAACCCGGATTAGGAAAGATCCTCGGCTAAAAATCAGAGAAACGAGCTGGGGAAGAGGCGCATCAAGAGATGCGACTCTTCGAAGAGGCGCAACACTTGCTGCGTCTTTTCTCCAGTAGGTCGGCTCTCACCATAATTTAGAAACCCCCGAATAGTATAAATAGAGGCCTCGGTTGAGCTTCTATTCTCACAACTCTCTCTTACTCGACACCGTCTAATACATAACCTCTCATATAATTCTCAAATTTGACCCCGAAATATGGATGCATTGGAAAACCGTGTCAAGAAATGGACGAATGAATTTACAAACGTAGAGAAGCACGATATGGGCGTTTTTAATTTGGGATCCATTATTAGTTTGAAATTAGTGAAGGTAATCACGCCCTTTCTTGATGCTTGTCTTGAGTATTGGGAACCGACTTTCCATCTATTCGCCTTTCCTGGAGGCGAAATCTGTCCTTTTCCTGAAGAAATTGCAGCAATTGGAGGATGGGACATGGAGAGTGTGCCAACTATTCCACCTAGCTCCCAAGGTTATAAAAATAAATATAGAGACTTGCTAGGGTTGACTAAAGCTGAAGTTGACCGCCTTGTTACCTCGAAAGGCGTGCGAATGTTTGAATTTATTGATCGGTTTATAAATAGGGAAGACCCTACTATTTCCTATGTGGCAAGGCGCAGCGCCTACGGATTTTGCCTCCTTCATTGCTATATTTTACGCGACCATGTAGACAAAGTGATAAGGTATGACCCTCGATTTTTGGGCCTAGTGGAGCAAATGGAGCTGCGCAGGAGCCCACCATGCCTAATCTTGGGAGAGATTATGTGGACCATGCGACCTGCGCCGTGCGTACCCACGCGTTTGGAAAGCTTTAAGGCGGCGACACTGCATGTAGGAACTTTGGTTTGCCAAAGCACGTCATGGACCGTTGCCGATTTGTGAGGCATTGAAACCGGTGAAAGGTTGAATAAGCCTGCATTTGTGGAGTCGCCACCATTTTTTATGAGAAATTGGAACCGTTCGAATACTCTATGTCATGTCAACACACAAAGTAATGACGTAGAGACTAAGAACTCGTTACCCTTAGCATTCTATGTCTAGAATGACTCTCGAGATGCCAATGGACACGGATGTCCAGAGATAACTGGAGTAAGGGGTGAGGGTACGTATTAGGAAGCTCTTTTATTCGAACAACTAATACCACCCGCCTCGATAGCGGCCTCTACTAATGATTAGGGAAATTGTCTATGTTTAATATGTTGTCGATTGTATGCATGCAATGCAACATCCATTAGATTAATCCTTGCATGTGAGAATTAACTCTATGCCGATTGACAAACAATTTAGCATCCAATTGGGTCGATGTAGAGATTATATGTTGATTACATGTGAATGTGCCACATAAATAAATCATACAGATATAGATTACATGACTACAACAGATAAATTACAAATTGATATTCGAATTTATATCATAAACATGCCCGGATGGATTTTAGAAGGAATAAATGAAATGAATTGAATTAGGAAACAATTTTAAATAAGGAATTTATGTTAAATAAAGAAATTAGAAAATAGGGAAAATTGAAAATATGTCGAATTATAGGGATAATAATGGATATTAGTTAATTAGGAAACTAAATAGTAAACCCTACGTCTGAACGAGACGAGTTCAGAGGGAGAACCCATCTCAGAACAGGCGCAGCATCTGATGCGTCCTCTGGAAGAGGTGCATCACCTCATGCGTCTGTTCTTGAGTTGGCTTCTGGCTGTGAAAGTCAGAATCGTGGTTTGTTAATCTTCGTTGATTGATTTTACACTGATTATTAGTATACAACTCGATTTGAAGTGGTTTAGCATATGACATACATGATAGATCGTCATAAAGCGAAAAAAGAACGAATTATTCAAAGTATACACGAACGGTTGATTATACGAATTTCAGCGACGATGTCGGTTTGATAAAAGATCGAAGCATGTGATTAAATTGGAACAAAAACAGAAGAAAAGAAAGAAAGTTGATTTGAAATATATCAGAGGTGAACCCAGAAGAGTCGATATGAACGAATCGAACTTCCTAATCCCGGTTTAAATCGATTGACGAAAACCTGCAAATATTGAATTATAAGGGATTAAAGTCGTAAATATTCGGAAAGAACAAAATGTATTTGTTAAAATATACTCCCTCCCATTCATTATAAGTGTCTCATTGTCCATTTCCGTCTATTCACAATAATGTCCCATTGTCTATTTTTGATAATGTTTTATACTTATTTTAATCACTTCAACCCACAACAATACTCCACCTCACCCTATAACAATACTTATTTTAATCACTCCACTCACAATAATACCCCACATTACCTTCCCTCTCTCCAATTACCTCACCCCACTACAATACTTTACATTATTTAACTCATTTCCTTAATTCTCGTGCCATCCTCACAATGGGACACTTATAATGAATGAGAGGGAGTAGTTTGTATACTCAAAAACAAGAAAGAATCGAATAAAACGGAGAAAAAAGAAAGAAGACGAAGCAGCAGGAAACACGGGAAGAAGAAGAAGGGCAGCGGGAACAAGGCAGCCTCTGGAAGAGGCGCAGCAGACGCTGCGATCCTTCCAGAAGGCGCAGCTCCTGCTGCGTTTCTTCTCGATGGCATATCTCTGCTGTCTCGTCAAAAAGGTTTTAAAGGAAGGTTGTTTTGAAAGCGGTTTTGAGCATGTTTATAATATAAATTGTACATTAATGAAATAAATACAAAAATAAACTACAAGATTAAAAGATGGGATTTTACACCCTTAGACTTACATGTTAGCGTCGTGAGATTTAACTAAAATCGGTATATAGTGGTAACTCGACCTTATCTATGTATGTTGAAAGTGCCCTTGAAAAAGGATTGTAAAAAAGATTGATTAATTTGATTAATTAGTGTACTGGTCAAATTGGTCGGTCATGCAAACGAGACTGGTACTCAGAAGGATCTGAGCTTACGTGGTCGATACATCAAGCACGTAGACGTCAATAGAAAGATCGCGGTCTAGAATGCAAAGGGAGAAGAGAAGGGGCGGAAACTCGCGTGAAAAATATGTGAGGAGGAGGCCTCTATTTCTACTAATCACAAGGGAGGGTTTTGGAAAGGAATATGGACGGAAATAGGAAAGAAGTAACCGACGTAGGTTAAAACACGGAAGCTTGGACGAAAAGAAAACATGGAGAAGAGGCGCAGCTGATGCTGTAACCCTTAGAAGAGGCGCAGCGTTTGCTGCGTCCTTTCTCGGGCGATACTCTTCTGTGCAAGAAAACGCGTTTGACAACCTGTCGTATTTTAGGCATAATTTTCTCTATAACACTCAGAAATAGGTAATTTGGGTGCCGTTGGAAAGATAATAGAAAGATCTAGAACTTTCTATGAAATAGGCCTGACCCGAAAAAGAAGTTATGACCTCGAAAAATGGGCCTAAAGATCGGGTTGTTATTTCTAGATAAAATTAAATGCACATTTTGTAATGTAAACTTATTTTAGCCAAGGGAAGTGACACGGGAGTAAATGTGAGATATTATCTTAACATATTAGGACATCCTGACCTTAGGTGGATAAGTACTTTGCATTTTGACTCGGGATTGACGGCTTTAGAAAATAAATACGGTTTTTGACCCGGACTCCAAATATACTCTCATTACTGCCAAAACGACCGTAATGACACCTAGACAACAACCATAAGGCCAGGTAGACACAAGTGTACGAGTTACCTTTTATTAACCGATTTACGAAACGTCATAAAATCGCGACATATGCTAAACATGCAGCCCAATCATCACTAGGTGTTTGGCGGGAGGTGCAGAAATAAAGTATGTACAGAGCCCCCACTTTGACTGAGGTTTGGACAAAGCAAAAGTAAAAGTATAGCCATCAGGTCAATCGAAGATTACAACCTGGCGACTATGGCGACGCGAGGCAGCTCTAGGGGACTGAGCCAAGTACCTGTCGTCGGGAACATTTTAGAGTCTGTCGACTATCGGGGAGGGTCGTTTAAAGTCTGTTAGACTACGTAAGGAAGCTCGCCAACCATACGAAGAAATCATACATGAGATTTCATTGTTGTGATACTTTCGGAGGTGCGTAGGAGCTGAGGGATAAGACCTAAGGATATATAAGGATTGTGCTAGGGTGTGGGCCCCAAAGGAAAACATCGACGGGAAGGAGGCCAAATTTAAGTTCAATCTAAGGGAGTGTGACCCTAAAGGACTATGATCCTAAAGGACTATGATCCTAGGGGCATAAGTGTATGAACTCTAGAAAGATTAGGGTCTATAAACCTAAAAGGAGATGGGATCCTAAGGGTTTATGAACCTAAAAGACTGGTGTGGGAACCTGAGAAAGGAATTGTAGGTATATAGGAACTTAAATGCTTATGAGCCTAAAGATCTAGGTGTGTGAAACCGAAGAGATAGATTAGTTTAGGAACTATTAGGATTACTAATTGGTTTCGGATGCATGCATCCAGGCTTTCTATGGCATAGGACCTAGAAAAGGGTGTGAGAACTAGAAAAGGTGTGAGAACTTCAAGAGGTTTCTTTTGGGTTTATTAACCTAAGGATACCGGTGCAGGAGCTTTCAGGTTTATGAACCAAAGCAAAACTATTTGTAGTCTAGGAATCTAGGTGTAAGAATCCTAACTTTTGGTCTCCGAACCTAGGGAAGGATCATATGTTGGGTCGTCAATGGAGCGTCCTTGGCACCGCTGAGAAGAAAATAATAAATCGATAACGACGCGCCCTTGGCATCGCTGAAGAAAGGTGAAAGTTAATTTTTCGCGGCGCGTCCTTAGCACTGTTGGGCAGAAAATAAAAAAATCGACAACGACGCGTCCTTAGTGTCGCTGGCGAGAAATTGGTTTTGATCTTCCGTGGCGCGTGTTTGGGTAAAAATCACGCTGCTGACCAAAGACACCAGAAGCAGCCTGGCACCAGATAATTCAGTACAGCAAAGCAGTTCTGGCGTCAAATACTCCAGATGAACCATGTTGGACCATATAGATATATGTTAAGTTTTGATAATTGACAAGTATGTGTATGTATGATACGTATGCTCGTAATTATTTGTTGAGTTGTCTTAGAGTACTTCATGTTATTCAAGAAGAGGCATAGCTTTGCTAGCTATAACATTGACTAATCAATCGAAGACTTACAAACATTTACGAAGCAAGCATTACGATTTGTAAGATATCTTTCAAGCATCTTTCCAAGTAATGATATAGCAAGCTTGAGCTATGTCATTGAAGAAGTTCTTAAAGCATCATTGTGACTGTAACAAGTTTCAAGATGATGATCACTCAAGCGAAGACTTGATCAAGTCTATAAACAAGCTCCAAGATGAAGAGCTTATGATCACGACGGAAACGACCTACTACTAAAGATCTCCAGGAAGATTAGATAGTGTAGGATGTCCATCAAGTAACGGTACTTAGAGAAGTATTATTGGAACGTTAGAGTTATAGCTATTTCATCCATAACCTTAACGTGACAAGCTTAAAGTTATAACCTACTTTGCTATAACTTTAGGTGGTATTTTGATTAGCACGATTTTAATAGTTTAAAATTATTTTTAAAAGAATAAAATCTTTAAATGTGTTTCAAAGATTTTGTGTGTAAATAAAAGACATGAGAAAAGGGTCGTGTTTAATGAATTGTTTACGTTTCCTTATTGGCTAGTAAAATGACTTACGGGTCGTCATGCTACCTAGGGTTTACGAAGACTATTTGACCTAATCCGTGATTTGGGCCAAGGAGATAACGACAACCTAGGGTTTCGGCTACCTAGGGATTCGACCTAGGGTTTGGCTTCCCAGGGTTTCGGTTTCTTTGATCGAAATAAGTCGAACTCCTTGCGCAAGTAAACTATCTTATCTATTCTTATAATATTTCTACAAGATAATCATTTATCTTAAAATATTAATAAGATAAGATTTGTTTACTTAAACCAAATTATCTTTTGATTTAATAAATTAAAGATAAGATATTATTCTGTCTTGTTTACTTAATTAATTTATCTTATAGATTAAAAGAAGAAATGAAAAGATCCATTTCTTGTAATCAAAGGCAAAGCTCCACGGCACAAACTAGGGTTTCGTGCGTGTTGGAGTGAGTGTCCTCAACAATAGTGCGATCACATAACTATTGTGTGAACACATAATTAAATAAATCTCATTAAATGAATACAAGGGATGACATATTATATAGTCGACTGATCAACATAATAGGTAACGATTGGCTGACTAGAGTTTGACGTTACTGGCGTGAAAACGGTGGTGATCAGTTGATCCCTTAAGGTCACACCTAAAGGATGTGACTCAAATAGATAATTAATTAATTATATGCGATATAGATTAATTAATTCCTTAATTATATTGTGAGTATTAATAATTGAGCTTGAGGTTCGAACTCGAGCCAATTATAGTCTATTATTCAATTATGTGATAATTGACTGATAAAGTTTACGTCTTATTTTAATGGGATTAAATAAGATTTAATTTAATAATTGAGTATTATTAAATTAGTTGAGGTTTCATAAAGTTTTTGAGGTAGAGGTGATTAGTTATTTACATTTACAAGAGGTTGTAAATTTAACTAACTAGCAATTATGGGACCCATTATATGTTGATATAATGGTAAAATATTACTCAATAAGTTGAGTGT
>JAGPOY010005501.1:0-10977 GCA_018983105.1 Silene uniflora
CGAGCACAAAGTTATGGTTGTTTAAAGTTTTTTCATTCTTAGTCGCCAATTTTTGTCCCAATTTAAATCGCTACTTCCGACTTCGCATTATTTTGAGACGGGTTTTGTTCTTGTTAAATTTTGAAGCGGTTTTTTAAATTTGAATTTTGAATTTTAATTAGCGGATTTTGAAGCGGTGATTTGTGAAACGGTTTTGAAGCGGTTTTTATAAAATACGATTCTCGCATACAAACAATACAAAAACAATTTATTTTAATTTATATAACTTAAGGGTAAAAGGGTAATTTTTGGGGGGTTAACTAAGTAAAATGGGGGGTTATCTTTAGCAATTTTGATTTGTTATCACAAATTCTCGTTTATGACGGACACTATCCGTCACAAGTGAGTGACGGATACCATATTCTCTCACAAAATACCCATCAAGGGTGAGTGGAGAAGCACATAGGGGGTGCCCACCTTGTCCCCTCTACCCATTTCCTCACACAAAATACCCGTCGCAAGCAAGACCTATTGGTTTGTTATAGACAAATTCTCGTTTGTGACGGACATATCCGTCGCAACTTTGCGACAGACAAATACAATCCACATGGGGATACAAGACAAAAACAAATTGTCTAGAGAATATAATTTTATTTTGTCTTATCTATCCATGTGAATAGTATTTGACCCGTCACAAGTTTGTGACGGATATACCCGTCACTAGAGGTGGCAATCGGGTCAGTCGGGTTGGGTTTGGGTCGGGCCAAGTCGGACTGGGCCATGTCGGGTCAGCATACCCTCACGGGTTGGGTCGGGTCGGTTTCGGGTCATTATCAGGCCGGGTCATTTCGGGTCAAACAGTGTGTCGGGTCAGGTCACTATCGGGTCTAGCGTTTTTATTGCATTACTTCAATTTTTTACTACTAAAATATTTTTTTCGACCATTATTTGATTTAATTACTTCATTATTAAGTAAAAGATATCAAACTAAATACTAAATCACTTTCAATTTGATCAACATCAAACTTAATAATTGCACGTTCATCATTTTAATCGGGTCGAGTCAATATCTGGTTAGGTCTGGGTCGAGTTCGGGTCACTTATCATCAGGTCATGTCGGGTTACGGGTCGTCATTGGGTCGGGTCCGTTTCAGGTTGCAACATTTTCGGGTCTAATCGGGTGCATCTCGGGCTACGGGTCGTCATCGGGTCGGGTCGGTTTCGGGTCGCAATATTTTCGGGTCCAATCGGGTCGGGTTTGCTTAGGTTCGGATCGGGTCAGACTGCCCAGCTGTACCGACTACCCGTCACAAGGGAGACTTGTTGGCCGTTATTGTAACACCCCCATATACCGGAGTACCGTACCAAGGGCTACCCTATCATATAAAGGCGTTACCATCTCTACATAACCGAGGTAGTGAACATCAAAATAACAATACGAGTACCTTTATTAATGAATACGGTTTAAATCATACAACTGTCTGATAAAACAACAACTGAAAACATAAACTGTCTTAACACAATAAAAACTACTATCGGCTAACTAGCTCTAAACTGGTGGCGACTCTTCTCATCCCAGAAGCACATCATCATTCAGCTCATTACCTGCTAAACCAACTGCTCACCATCCCCGAATGGATTACAGCAGGTCAAAGACAAACAATCGGGGTCAGTCAACCGAAAATATAAGTCAAGACAATCAATATAAACACAGCGGAAGAAATGCAACAACACAAGCCACGAGTGATCTCCAATCTCCCTCTCCTAACAAGTAACTGACTACACGGCAAGCCGTGTAGCCCTGCCAGATTACCGTGGCAACGATAATCCACACCGCAAGTGGGGGACCGCAGCCTTGCCCACCAATAACCAAAACCCAAGCCATTAATGTGCACATCCCTCCTGGTTGAGAAGACCAACCGAGGCGACAATGGGGCGTGATCACCTCTCACAGTGACCACTCAGCCGGAACCATATCAATAATCACAATCTCTCTCAATATCAATCAATCAGCGAAATATCATCAACATCCAATCACATATGAACATAAAGACGGTCTTACAAATACAACAATCAACTGAGTAGGAATATCCTACCTTATTCGCAAATCCTAACACAAGCAATAACAGCAAATCACAACAATCAATCGCAGAAGCCTTCCTCCACGAATCCGTCACCTAATCATGAATTAAGCATAATTAAAATCAACCATAACTTCCCCTAATCCTAGATTAGGGTTCATACTTAGTATATAACAATTAATCGATAATCAGATGACTTACCTTCAAGATCTAGATCTTAATCTAGTGCAGATCTGAATTATGGTCATTAATGCAAAGTATAAAGGAGAGAGGTAGTGAACGTCGCTTTAGTTTTCTCAAAAAGGATTTAGAATAAGAATAAAAATGATTTAGAATTAAGTCTCTCCCTTTTATACTTATTGCATAAAAACTGAAAAACTAACCCGTCAGACCGTCGGCTCGGTCGAGCAAGAGCCAGCTCGACCGAGCTAACCCCATCTCGGCCGAGTAGTTACGTTCCAGGAGCTTCTGAAACGTAACAAAACTCAAACGTAGGACTCTTAAGGGACCAGCTCGGTCGAGCTACTCCTAGCTCGGCCGAGCTACATATGCTCAGAAATCCGTAGTATTACAGTCTTCCCCTCTTAAGAACGAACTTCGTCCCCGAAGTTCACACATATACCCATAACGTGACAAAATACTCGAAACAAAACTTAACTCTTACGACATAGACACCTATTCTATCCCGACTTTAGCAAATAAATGCTAAAAGAACTCGATAAAACACACTTGCGATCATCTCCTACCCCCTTAAAGAATAAGGTTACGTCCTCGTAACCAAACTTACTCGATCAAAAAGATGTGGATACTTCTCGCGCATTGCGTCTTCTGCCTCCCATGTGGCTTCCTCTACTTGATGGTTTGACCAAAGCACTTTGACCAACGTTGTTTCGCCATTTCTTGTTTTCCTCGTCTTTCGGTCTAGGATCTCTTTTGGTGTTTCCACATATGTAAGAGCTTCATCCAGTTCTACATGCTCCATCTCCAAAACGTGCGATACATCAGGAATATACCTCTTGAGTTGCGAAACATGAAAGACATTATGCACCCGATCAAGTGCAGCAAGGTAGAGCTAGCCGATATGCTACCTCCCCCACCCGATCAAGGATGTCATAAGGACCAATATATTTCTGACTCAACCTGCCTTTCCTTCCGAACCTCATTACTCCCTTCATTGGAGACACTTTCAGCAAAACTTTGTCTCCAACTGCAAATTCCACCGCTCGTCGATGTAAATCTGCATAACTCTTCTATCTATCCTGAGCTGCTTTTATCTTCTGTCGAATCATCTTCACATGTTCAACCATCTCTTGTACCATCTCTGGTCCCAAAACTAGTGCTTCAGCACTATCATCCCAACATATTGGACTCCGACACTTCCTACCATATAATGCTTCGAAAGGTGCCATGCCAATACTGGTATGATATTATAGCTGTTATAAGGTATTTGGAACAATTCATTTTCCAATGCCCTTTGCCATCACAATAGTGGCATTAGTCCCCAAAAGAGGTACCTTTCTTGGTCTTGGAGGAACTAGCTTCGGAAGCCATTCCTTTATCCTTCTTGGGAGCTTGCTTCTTCCCCTTCTTCCCACTTTTCTTGAAATTTCCTTTGCTCTTTATGTTAACATTGAGCACATCCTTGGTGGTGCTCACATTTAGCCCCATGTCTCTCTCGGCTTGCAAAAGCAATTTGTGCAACTCGTCGAGGGAGACATCCAAGTTTTGCATATTGAAATTCACCCGGAATTGAACATATGCCTTAACCTTGGATAAGGAGTGAAGAATTCGATCAACGATGAGTTCCTTCGGAATTTCAACATTTTGGAATCTAAGAGTCTTAACGTGCTCCAACAACTTGAGCACGTGAGGGCTAACGTTTTGGCCCACCTTGAAGTTGAGATCAAAGAATGCGTATGCCGCTTCATATTGAATGATCCTAGGAGCTTTTGAAAACATGGTCACAAGCTTCGTATAGATCTCATAGGCGGTGCTAATCTTTATAGCACTCCTTTAGAGTTCGGCCTCCATAGAGAAGATCAACACATTTTTTATCGCGGCCGACTCCTTTTGGTAAGTCTCATAGGCTTGCCTAGCGGCAGGAGTGGACCTATTATTAGGTGCGGCGAGAGAGGCCTCGGTAAGGTAACGAAGCTTGTCGTCACCTAGAGCGGCCAAGAGAAGTTGGGCGTCCCAATCGGCGAAACTGGACCCATTCTTTTCGAGTTTACAACGATCCATAAAGGATCGGAGCCAAGAAACATTGGTGATGGTGTTCGTGTTAGGAGTGGTGGATCCACTTGGAGTCGACATTTCGATGAAAAACAAGATTAACTACAAAATAAAATTGAAGAAAATTAACACTCGTCGTTTTAATACTTGTAAACACTTTAAACAAGTTTTATTTAGCATTTATAAAGTGACCTCAACCCAACTTTTATAAATGATTCCGAGATCCGGATTCATATTAATTTCGGTGTGAGCATACGGGCCCTCTACACTTCCCTTAATATAACTTGGTGGATTAACTCCTTAATCGATTCTACACTAGAACTCTCGATCGATAACATTACACTAATGATTATCTTTTAGCCCGGAACACATGCAACTACGGTTGATCAATACTTCCGTTCAGCCCAACCCAAATTTCGAAGTAATAACATTTATTACCCACTTACCCAATGTAACAAGGTTTGTACCCCGACCTCATGAGCCGAGCGGACTCCCTTATGAAATTGGGACTCATGGTTCTACCATTTGGTACGACTAATTCTCAATTATTTATTAACGTGAGGTCTTGTCAATTTATTTTCCATCACGTTTTAAGTAAACTAAAGCGGTGAACTTGATAATTATAATTGACACGGTCGATTAAACTCGATAAATAAAATGCATGGATGCAAAGTTATGGCGATTTGGGTATGCATGCAAACATATAAAGAAAATGCAAAGCAAAATCGATAAAATCCTAGTATGACCTTCCTAGAATAGAAAATCTAATTAACTATTACAAATTCGGAAACCAACTTCATTGGTCCCTTGAACTTTAAATGGCACGCCTCCTAAGAAAACATCATCTTGTCGGAACGCCTTTCTAAATGGCACCGTCTTGAAGGAACTTCAGAAGAATTAAAATTACAAAACTTTTCTACTTTATACAATACAAAAACAAAAACTAATACAATAAATAAAAGTGATACGAGATCACAAAATTACAACCGAATCGATATTCCCATACATTTCGGGCAAATACTGATTAAAAACTAAGGCCATACTAAGTGAATTACATAATTCAAAATTATATATAACAAAAATATGACAATCATATTAAAATTGCAGCATTAAAATATGTATGCACATGCTAAGTTTTATGCCAAATCGCCTCAATCGAGCAAATATCGTATATTTGGTTGCGGTTTTTACGGATATGCGTGATTATAACTTCTTAAATCACAATATATTACAAAAATCAAATTTATGTCCAAGTTAATCATCCTAGCACTCTTAGGACTCAAAACTTAGTCTTCACTAAACTTTTGACTATGATTCAACTTGATATTTCATTATTGTTCGCGTAACGGAAAAATAAGAGGAAAAACCCAATAAATCATTAAAAATTCGAAAAATTCAAAATTTAAATTTTGAATATTCTGGAAAATTCTCAGAATTCCAGATCTAAAATAAAATTTGTCTTTTAACAAAAATAATTTATTTCACAACTAAATTACTAGAAAACATGTTTTTGAGTCAATAAATCCAAATTTATCATTAAAACATGCAATAAATGAAAATAAAAATTTTGTATATTCTAAAATAGATCTTAGAACCTGGAAAAGACAAAATTTTAAGTCATGGTCAAATTTGTTATCCACATGATTTAATAAAGTTCATATTATTAACTTTTATCAACATAAAAATTAATATTCAACAAAAATCAAAAATTTTCAACATGCAAGCTTGGATCTGATGTTCATATCACATATGACATCTATGGGTAAAATTTCATGCCATGATATTCATTTTAGCCTATTATGCTAAATTAAGTCACTATTAATATGATTTTTACCTCAAAAATCATAAATCATGCATTATAAGGTAGAAAAATCTCAAACTTTATATACACTCTGTAAATATTTCATGTGATAACATATTAAAATTTCATGGTTAGATTCGAAATATAACTCATATTAACCCATTTTTATCATAATATGACTATTTATCTCATAAAATTCATAACTCATGCAAAATAACTTTATTTCACACGAAAGTTTACATAAAATCTTTAAACATTATATATGAGAACATATCCAAAAATCACGTCTTGAATCAAGGTTTAACTATTTTTCGTTTAAAAATGACATTTTAGTCATAAAAACATCATTTTTATACAAATAATTATTAAAATGAACAATAAAAATCCATATATTTTATTTTGTGGCCTAAAAACAATTTAGAATCAGAAACTTTAACATGGAAAATTATTTCGTGATTTATCTTCATAAATCACAAAATATAAGTTTTATTCGTTAATCGTATTAAGTCGGAAAAACGATCCCGATCTTGCATGCAACAATCATAAAGCTCTGATACCACTTGTAGGAAATCATATTTCTCGTCATAAACATATCACATATGTTAATATAAATTTATTCTCATAAATTAGGGACCTTATGCATGCAATAATTAAACATAAGATAAGAGTCGGGATTTCTTACAATCGGCAAAAACCGGTTATACTAACTTGGTCACCTACCAATGTTAGTATTCGTAAGTATATCCCAACAAGCTCCTTGACCCTTTCGATTAAGTGCAAATCAAAATCCCAAAGGTGCGTATCAAGAAACCGATCTTAATGCTTGTTATTATTTTGTTACTAGAAAATTATAACAAGTTCACCTTAATAAAATTATTAAACTTAATTTACTACTCTAGTAATGTTCAAGTTCTAATAATATTGGGAGAATTTTATTTCTCTAGAATTTAGGAGATAGGAAGAGAGTATTTTCAATTTTGCATGGAATGAATGATGAAAAATGAGAAAACAATTCTCATATAGAGAATTGGAGAGGGGGACGGACAAGGGGTGGGTAATGTGCCCACTCCTTGCATCTTATTTACCCAAATTCACCTTCCAAAGGTGAATAGGTGTAAGACTAGGTAATCATGGTGTTTTAGTGATGATTACCTATAAAGCCTATTAGCTACATCCACTATCTCTTATTTTCCTCCAATATTTCAATCCAAATGGACTAAATGTAATCCATTTTATCTTTGTCAAAATGTAATATTGTCATATGTCATACATATGTTACATGCTACATGACCTCTATGCAATTATGCAATTTTAACTCCTTAAAATTCATAATTCATAATAATGAAACATATAAATAATTTCACTGGTAATTCTCAACTACTATCTTACAAAAATGTCATTATTAAAATAAATTACAACGATTTGTAATTACGTTGGACCGTTCATTCCCGTCTCATTTGTTTCGTAAACAATAAACGTATCATAAGTAATAAAACAATTCTATTACTTAAACGGAGTCTTATTCAATCCAATTATAATAAAACCGTCAACTTACTCATAAAATCAATTCCAATTATAAGGTGTTAATTAACCCATATCGCATACGATTAATTAATAATCAATTAAGACCGTATTCCCTAAAGATATGATTTTAAAGGGATCAACTGATCACCACCATCATATGACAGTAATGTCAAACTCTAGACAACCAATCATTTACCGATAAATGTTGATCAGTTGACTCGGAGTAACTTTCCCAATTTGTATTCATGTCATGAGATTTTGAATACGTAATCGAATTACTGTGATTGCATTATTGTCGAGGACACATCCTCCAACAATTAACACGTGGGGGCAAGCAGCAGGTTAAGGTGAGCTCCACCAAGCAAGCCAAACTATCCACACCACCTACATGTACCAAGATAATAAACCTGATAACGGGTGGCTCAGACCTAAGTGGCCTAACTTATTCGGCAGCCAAAAGGCACGCTACCCAGTTTAAGGGGATAGACCAGAGACCTCTTGCAGAGTCCCACACAGCAACCTGCCTGCTATCACCTTTGACGAGGTGGACGTGCACGATGATCAGGAACATCACGATGCACTCATTATAACACTGTCAATGGCCAATATATTGTACGGTAAAGAAAGTCCTAGTGGATACTCGAAGCTCAGTCAATCTGGTCATGCTAAAAACCATAGAAAGCATGGGATTCAGCGAAAAGGACCTACAAAAGAAGACCATTCCTCTAGTAGGATTCATCAGAGAAACACCTAACTCGCTGGGATAAATCACAATCTCAACCTACGCAATAGGAATCAACAAGCAGGTAAGGTATCCAGTCATTGATGAACCATCAACCTACAATGTCATTCTAGGAAGACCATGGTTGTACTTGATGAAAGCAGTCCCCTCAACATACCACCAATGCCTCAAATTCCCCACGCCATGGGGAGTAGAAGAAATACGAGGAGATCAGGAGGAAGCCAAGAGTTGCTACCAAAAGGCATTAAAGTGCACAGCTAGCCCGCCGGCAATTGTAGAAGTAGCACGTCTAGAACGAGTACATCGAGCCTCCAGCCGAGGAGCTAGATCAGATCAAGCTGTACGAGCTGCACCCAGAAAGAACAGTATTGATAGGAGCAGAGTGTACATGCGGCCTAAGGCAACTCTCAGTCGGATTCCTTAAAGAAAATATGGACTGCTTTGCATGGTCTCACAATGACATGGTAGGGATAGACCCAACTATCATAACATATAAATTAAGCGCGAGTCCGAAAAGCAGGCCAATCCAGCAGAGAAAGAGAAAATTCGCAGCTGAAAGGAACGCAGTAATCAATCAGGAAGTAGACAATTTGCTGGCAGCTAGCAAGATTAGAGAAGTCAAGTATCCAGAATGGCTGTCTAATGTCGTGGTAGTACCCAAAAAGAATGGGAAGTGGAGAGTGTGTGTGGACTTTACGGATCTCAACAAGGCTTGCCCAAAAGATCCCTTTCCACTACCTCATATAAATGCCATGGTCGATGCTACAGTTGGTCACGAGATGCTGACATTTCTGGATGCCTAGAGTGGTTATAATCAGATAAAAATTGACCCGGAAGACCAGGAGAAGAAAACATTCATGTCAGAACGAGGAATATACTGCTACAATGTCATGCCATTCGGCCTGAAGAACGCAGGATCTACCTACCAAAGATTGGTGAACCGAATGTTCAAAGAACAAATAGGAAAAACAATGGAGGTATACATCGATGACATGGTAGTGAAGTCGAAGAAGGCCAAGGATCACATGAAGCATCTGGCGGAAACCTTTGCTACACTCCGAGAATATAAGATGAAGTTAAATCCATCCAAATGCACCTTCGGAGTCTCCTTTGGGAAATTCTTGGGATACATAGTCACCCAGAGAGGGATAGAAGCCAGTACGGAGCAAATAAAGACGCTGTTACAGCTAGAATCACTAGAGAAGCCAAAAGATGTGCATAGGCTAGCTGGAAAGGTGGCTGCTCTCAACATGTTCATTTCTAGATCATCAGATAAGTGCATGTTGTTCTATGACATGCTAAGGAAGAGCCAAAGGTTCGAGTGGACCGAGGAGCACGAGCGCGCATTCAGGGAACTGAAGAGCTATCTCAGCACCAAACCGCTACTAGCAAAGCCGGAGTAGGGAGAACCCCTATTCCTATACTTAGCTGTCACAGAACGAAGTTGCGGTAAGCGCAGTCTTAGTGCGAGAGCAAGACAAGGAGCAGCAGCCAGTCTATTACGTAAGCAAGTCTCTCCTGCCTGCAAAGACCGGGTACACATCCCTAGAAAAGCTAGTACTTGCACTCGTAATTGCATCGTACAAGCTGCGTCCTTATTTTGAGTCACATACTATACATGTTGTAACCAACTATCCCCTCAAATCTATAATGAGGAAACCTGAACTATCTGGTAGAATGTCAAAATGGTCCGTGCACCTCAGTGGGTATGACATTAGCTATGACCCTAGGACATCAATAAAGTCACAGGCACTGGCAGATTTTGTGTCAGACTTCAGCCCGTCCGTCCAGGACTCATCCGATAAAGAAATTCTCATCTTAGACGACAGCATCTAAACGGTGCCTCCAACCTAAGGGGGGCGAGAGTCGGGTTAATCTTGCGATCCCCATCTGGAGATCTGATAGCACAGGCAGTCCACTGCGAGTTTCGGGCAACCAATAACGAAACGGAATACGAAGCTCTAATTATAGGACTCTAGCTAGCTTTGGACATAGGGATCAGGAAGCTACAGGTATACAGCGACTCCTTGCTCATAGTTAACCACGTGAATGAAGAATATGTAGCCAGGGATTCCAAAATGATAGCATACCTAAAGGTGGCAAATGGGCTTAAAGAGAAATTCATAGACTGCAAGCTCGTGCAAGTCCCCAGAGACCAGAATGTGGAAGCTGACGCTCTAGCAACACTGAGGGCAACATTCAAACCTACAGAGCTAGCGAGCATACCAATCGCACACATGTTCTGGAGCCTTCAATCCCGAAGTTAGAAGAAATAGACAGGGGGGAGCTGGAAGGTGCCGAAGGCAAGATTTTTTTCTTGGTGAACGCGGAGGATCAGGCGGCAGATCCCAAATTGCGTACACCCTACCTGGAATGGTTCACTACGCCAAATATCACCAACAATAACGGTCAAATAACGCATTTACCGTAATTAAATAGAAACATGGAACCGTGATTGCAACGACGGTTGTTAAATGTATACCACGGTTAAAAACCGTTATTTTAAAACAATAACGCACCATAATACCGTTATGATAACTCAATAACGGTTATAAAACTGTTGTAAATAATATTAATGGCAACGGGTATACTATTAAGAAACCGTTATTACATATTAA
>JAGPOY010005502.1:0-10975 GCA_018983105.1 Silene uniflora
GAGGGGATCTATGTTGATTCCTCGTTCTTAGGCCATTTGCACGGACCGAAGGTTATTTCTCATCTCGTATTTTGTATATCGCATTTCGTATATGACCCGTAAATTTCACATGTTAAATTTTCGTTATAGTCCTATAAATGAAGGGGTAATATACGGATATTTCCCCACACTTACGTCATGAACAAGGTGCGGTAGCCAACCTGGCCTAAGTCAGCCCCTATGCTGATACGGCTGGCCTAGATTGGTTTATACACCAAAATGGCCAAACCCTCAGACGTATATCCCAGCTCCCTGGACTGGAACGGCCAATCTGACGCGGCTACTGCAGTCGCGTGACTGACCTCTATGCCTAAATTGGTTTATACACCAACACGGCAGCAACCTTGAGCTGGGGGCAAACCCCTTGTATCTGGAGTCAACCTCTCAGGTTGGCAAAAGACGGCTCAAGCACAAGATATACAAGAAAAACAAACAAAACAACAAGTATTCCAAAAACCATGATAGCCAGGCACCTGTTTTAAAACGCAGCTTGCTCCCAGGCAGACTGCCGCAAAATATGTTTGCTCCTGCCGCCAAGGCAGGAGCCGGTAACCATTATTTGAAAATTACAAAGTCTGCGCCACACAGGGCCAGACCCAAAATACTTCAATTCTTAAAAAATAAAATTAGGAGATCATCTCTATGACCTCCTCAACAGCTGACAATAGCCCCTCCCCTGCCTGCTCTGGCTGCTCCTCCTTTTCAGGTACCAGCTCCGCAATATCTCCAGCAGCAGCAGCTTCTGGGATGGCTCCTCCGGCACTCGAAATCCCTGCAGTGGACTGGGGCAAACTGGCCTCCTGAGGCTCCACCATCACAGGAGAGTTCACTTCACTTGCCTCCGGATTCAGCATGCTGAGATCAGGATCCTCAGGGTAGTGCTCCTTCATGCGCCCCTGTTCTTCAGCAATGCGCTCCGGCGTAATGGTCTCAGTCAAAACCTGCTGCATGCCCAGGATCTTTCCTCGCCAAATAGCATGAGCCACTACATCCAGAGCTAGGTTTGCCATCTCCTTCATCTTCACCTCGGACGCCTTAACCTGCTCTGTCATGTTCCTGGCAACCTCCCGAGCCTCAGCAACCTTGAAGACCTCTGCATCCTGACGCTCCCTCATATTGGCAAGCTCGCTCCTCAAGTCAGCAACCCTCTTCCTCAGGCCGGTGCACTGATCTTCCATGTCAGTCAAAGACTGAACAAGCTCCTGTTTCCTAGAGTTGACGGCGCAGTTACCAGCTTGTACCACACCAATCATCCTCTTGTTGTACAAGGAGGATTGGAGAGTCTGTAAGCAATAAGGGAACATCAGCAAGCATAGTATGGAACAAGAAACAAGGGAGTGGGCTCGAAAAGCAAGGAAGGAGGTTACCATGAAAGCATTGTGCAAATCATTAGAAGCCATCTCCTCAGGGCTAAATTCTTTGAAAGACGCAGCCACGGCAGGAAACAGAAGCTGATCCATCTCTGGCCAGTAGGGGATGACGTCAACATTGCCAAAACCTTCAGGAAATAGCAGCGTAATATCGTCGGCAATGGTGACAGGGCTCCTTGGAGGGGTAGGAGGATGACGCGCTAATGGAGACACCTCCAGAGGAACCTGAGCAGGGTGAGCAGAACGAAGGCGCACATCAATAGGTTGAGCAGTAGCAGAAGTATAAGCATGGACAGGGACAGGTCTCTTCGAAGCAGAAGGGGTAGCAGGACTCTCAGCAGCCCTCTTTCTGGTAGCACTCTGGAGAATAGCCTCGAAGGGATCGAATCTGGTACCAGCTGCAGACAAGAATAGAAATCAGCAAAAGTTGCTCAGATTGCAGAAAACATTCAGCTAGCAGAAAACGCAATCAGACGCGGGATACTTACAAGATAACATGTTGCGAGCTGAAGTTTGAGGATTGGCGGTCGAAGAAGCAGCGAAGCCTGGGAGGTACTCAGGAAACAGCCTCTCTTGCTGAGGAATGCAGAAGAACTTCTCCTTACAGGCGGCATGATTGCCAATGCGAAGCAGAGGGGTGGGAGCTGCATGCAAACAGAAGAGTAAGATGGTGAGACAGACAAATCCAACATTAACAGAATGAGGAAGGTTGCTTACTCGAGTTAGGCTTCCAGGCCTCGAAAAGGCCTTCCACAGGAGGCTGAATGGAGTCCACCTTGAGGTAGAAGAACTCCTGGAACCACTTCTCGTCCCTCGACTTGGAGGAGTGCTTGAAAATGGGCTCCACAAGGTTACGAAAGGTGTATTCACCCCTCCCAAGCGATCGAATCTCGACCACATGAGCCAGATCCCCCAAAGAGATCCTGGCACCAGTTTCCTCGCTTACAGCTAGAGAATATAGCAGCATGCGCCATACGTTGGCAGAGAGTTGGACCATGGCGAAGTTATTGGTACGGAGAAAGTCAAGAATCAAGCGAGGAAAAGGAAAGCGAAGGCCGTACTTAAACGGATAAAGATATAAGGCGACCCAACCCCGGCGCCGGACATCGGCCTTTTGGCCCAGACCAGGGATGATGATTTCCACACCATCCCCAAGGCCAAGCAAGGCCTTAATCCGGGGAATATCAACAGAGGTGAGCGAAGAATCGCAACTATGGGGATCGACAAAAAGACAGCGAGAAATAAAAGGATCATCCGCCAGTAAATCATGGTCTGAAGAAGACGAAGCTTGACCCGATCTATCCATATTCGAGGAGGGGAGAAGGAAATAATTACCTGAAAGAAGTGCGGCAACGGTGACTTGATCAACGGAAGACGAAAAGAAGAAGAAGGTGAGAAGATTTTGGAAAGTTGGAAAGTAGTTGGAAAAGTGATGATTGAAGGGGGTTTAATGGGTATTAATAAGGGGAAGATCGAGGGGGAGAGAACCGAGGGAGTGGGGTAGGGCGTGTAGAAGAAGGAAAAAAAAGACTGCGCGGGATTTGGAAACTGATAATTTCCCGCTCAATCAACGAAGACGAGTCTCGCGCAAAATTATGGGGCAAACTGTTTGGGTATAATTTGTATACCCGACCCACTAAAGATATGACCCATCGGATAGAAGAGAAGAAGTGCCCAATATTGTGTTGAGACGAACTGGGCCGCGTGAAGAAAAGGCCCAATGACCAAATCAGAAAGAAGGGACGAATGAGCTGTCAACCGAGCAAGAAAGATCAGGCGCCTAAAGGCCCAAGAAGCAGCGAGCAGCCCATGGGGGATTCGGCGTTAGACATGGAGGCGCCTAAAGGAGACTTGGAGGGAAATTAAAGCTACCTAAACTCTATTAAGGTTTAGGTCCTATATAAGGAGAGAAGGAGGATTCATGCATTATTATTCAATCCCATACGTGCTTAAGCACAAAACCCTAGCAATTGTACTAGCAATATTGTCGCCTCTCGCTCATTATAATCGTCCCATATTAAGAAAAGCTAGTGCAATCCTTGGAAGGTATCATCCCTTCCCGCGGTCGTTTCCCACGTTGGGTTTTCCGCGTCTCCAAAAGGCCTTGTGTTATTTATCGTTTTGCGCATCTTACATATTATCGTACTAGAATAACGTATAAGACCTCTTTGACCTAATTCACTCAAAATAACCAAAACATGTGGAGAATCTAGTCATATGATTAAAGATTGTCCCACATGGGAGAAAATCAAAGACAAGACAAAACGTGAAAAGACCAAGAAGGAGTACAAGCAAGTGATGATTGCGTCTTGTTGGGGCGATCTCGATGTAGAAGATGACAAGGAGTCAGAAGACGAAGATGTTGCTAATATATGTCTAAGCAACGCAAGTAAAAGTTATGACAGTGATGAAGATAACTTGGAATCTGTATGCTGTTTTATTGGAGATTCAGATGAAGAAGAAGAAGAGGTAAGCTATCTTGAACTCAAGAAACGTGTTAAGAAGTTATCTAAGAATGCTTTAATTGAATACTTTGAGCAATGTCTAGATAATTGTCATGAGCAAGAACTTGAATTAAAAGAATTGAAAAGTCAAACTCTTGATATTGATGAAGAGAATCATTTCTTCAAAGTGAACGCTAAAAAGCTCAAATCTAAAGTTACAGCTGAAACAACTACTACTTTAGAAAAGACAAATGCTGAGAAGAAGATTCTTGAGTCTAAAGTTACAGCTAATGACGCTTTAACCTCAGATCTGAAACTCAACATTAAGCATCTTCAAGCAAAGGTTACAGCTAGTGAAGCTAGAACCACTGAATTGAAGAAAGTCACAGAGCTTCTTGAAATAAAGGCTGTAGCTAGAGAAGCTGTGATCTTAGATCAAGAGAAAGAAATTGATTCAATGAAACAGCAATTAAAAGAATCTAAGATAGTACTATCTCATGTTGAGAAATCACATCTAGATACTGTACAAAAGCTTGAAAACAAGATTCAAGACTTTCATGACAATTATAAAGACAAAAGCTCCCATGTTGTCGTAGAAGACCATTCTGAATGCAATAGAGAGATTCAATCTCTAAAAGACTTACTTCTACATGCTAGAAAGGTCCACGATAAGTGAGAAGGTAGCATCCAAGTCTTAAACTTCTTAACCGAGCAATCAGACAATAATATGAAGATGAGATTAGGATTTGATTGCTACAGTCGTAGAGACCACGCTAAGTGCAAATTAAGTCCTTCCGACTATGACTTTAGGAAGAGAAAATACACTAATCTTCCAGAATACTTGATTTGCAATTATTGTGGTCATACGGGTCATGAACGAGTTAATTGTGTCAGATATTATGATTATTTGAGAAAAGGTACAACCTTCCACAAAAGTGACACAATTATAGTAAACGATGACCCCCCACCATCTGGCTCCAATGATAAACCTAGTCTTGATCCAGAGTCGGATAGATTAGAAGAAAGGAACAATAAATTTAGTTGGCACTATGATATGAGCTTTGAATATAAGAAAAAGACCAATGAAACTAAGCAACCACCTAAGCCTAGAGAGTCTCATAAGGCTAAGGCTTCCCCAAGACAACCTGTAAGACGGCCCATTAAGAAGCCCTACGCTCAACCTAAGGATTTACCTAGACAAGCTTCTTCTTTTGTTAAACGTAATATCGTTAGACAAGTCTTGGTTAGAAAAGATCTTCTTTTTAGAGTGACTAACGTCAAAGGACCCAACTTAGCTTGGGTACCTAAAAACTGCATCTAATTATCTTGCAGGTCGTGGTGAAAGAAAATAACATATGGTACCTTGATAGCGGATGTTCAAGGCACATGACTGGCAATGTCAACTTATTTCTTTCACTTGAGCCCTTCGATGGAGGTCACGTTACTTTTGGTGACAATAAGAAGGGTAAGGTTATTGGTATTGGTAAGGTCGGAATATCTTCTCCTAATGCTATTGGTGATGTATACTTTGTGAGTGGACTCAAACACAATTTGCTTAGTATCTCTCAATTATGTGACAAAGGAAATAAAGTTGTATTTCATTCAAACTCATGTCGTGTCATAATTGAAGGAACTAGTAACATTGTGCTTGAAGGACAACGAGTTAAGAATGTCTATAAGCTTGATTTGAATAATATTCCATCTAACTCGTTTACATGTATGAAAGTGACAATTGATGATCCGTGTCTTTGGCACAAAAGATTTGTTCACATAAGTCCGTTGACGTTAAATAAGCTTAAACGTTGGGATTTGGTTAAAGGACTTCCATCAATCAAATTTGATCAAGAAACTCTATGTTACTCGTGTGCTCGTTGCAAGCATGTAAGATCGTCGTTCAAGCTCAAGAGAGTGGTTAGCACCAATGAACCTCTAGAACTCGTGCATATGGATCTATGTGGCCCAATGAAGGTAAGAAGTAGAGGCGGATCCAGGTATGTCTTCGTTCTAGTTGATGATTACTCTAGATTTGTTTGGCCAATATTTATAAACTCAAAAGATGAAACTTTCGAAGAATTTGCAGTATTACTGAAGCTTGCTCAAAATAAGTATAAATCCAAATTAGTCTCAACTCGTAAGGATCACGGCACTAAATTTGATAATCATGCTTTTATAGAATATTGTAGGGAGAATGGTGTTAGGCATAACTTCTTTACACCACGAACCCCACAACAAAACGGTGTTGTTGAGCGTATGAATAGGACATTAGAGGATATGGCACACACCATGTTATTATGTAATGGGCTACCTCGTAATTTTTGGGCTGAAGCTATTAGTACTGTATGCTATGTTCATAATCGTGCCTTAATTAGACCTATTATCAAGAAGACTCCTTACGAGCTTCTTAGGGAACGAAAGTCTAACATATCACATTTACGTTGTTTCGGGAGTAAATGTTTTGTCCACAATAATGGTAAAAATAGATTAAGTAAATTCGATCCCAGAAGCGACGAAGCTGTGTTTGTTGGCTATTCTAATTATAGTAAAGCATATAAGGTTTTTAACAAAAGGACATTGTGCATAGAAGAAAGTGTTCATGTAGTTTTTGATGAGAATAACATGTTTGATAAAGCTGAACAGGATGTAGAAGAGGATCTGAATGATCATGATTTTAGACTATCTAAGGATGATCCTCCAGACCAAAGTGGCTTGAGTGTAGTGGAACGCGGGAGTGCCTCAAAGCCTTGCAATATGGCAAGGAATTGAGAGGTCCCGGGTTCGACTCCCTACACGGGAGTGCTACGGTATTACCTGCCATCAAGGGCAACCTTGATGACTTACCTGGTCCCCGGGCTTGCAGGGTGTTCGGGTGTTCCCATGGGTCACCAAAAAAAAAAGGATGATCCTCCAGAGTTGGATGAGGAAGATAAAGAAATTGAAGGAACAAACGATGAACAAGGAAGCCCTTCAAATGATAAAGGAAAGAGAACAGAGAATATAGTTGATGATACTATAACCTCTTCTCAATCTAAGCAATTGGAGTCTGAAATTATAACTGGTGATGTTATAACATCGAATCCAAAACAAGGAACAAGATCTAAAGTTACGCCTGATTCTGACACACAACATGGATCAGATTCAGGGGGAACAAGACTTGATCCTCAATCATTTGAAGAAGGCGAGCCAAGTTCAAATGAAAATGAACCTACAATTTCTAAGAAATGGAGATATAAAGACTCTCATCCAATGGAGGTGATCCTTGGTAGTTTGAATGATGGAGTTCGAACTCGTAGAAAACTTAACAACTTTTGTTTGTTCTACTCCTTCCTCTCAAACATGGAGCCAACAAACATCAAGGAAGCTCTTGCAGAACCAGATTGGATCGTGGCTATGCAAGAGGAGCTTCAACAGTTCGAACGGAACAAAGTTTGGCACCTAGTTCCGAGTCCAAAAGATCGAACTGTCATTGGTACACGATGGGTATTCAGAAACAAGCTAGATGATACGGGAGTTATTGTACGCAATAAGGCAAGATTGGTAGTACAAGGATACAACTAATAAGAAGGAATTGACTACGATGAAACCTTCGCTCCCGTTGCCAGACTTGAGGCTATTAGACTTTTAATATCATTTTGCAGCTCACAAAGGAATTAAACTGTTTCAAATGGATGTTAAGACTGCATTTCTTAACGGTTATTTGAATGAAGAGGTTTTTGTTGAGCAACCTCCGGGTTTTCTTGATAGCAAGTTTCAAAACCATGTTTTTAAATTAGATAAAGCATTATATGGTTTGAAACAAGCACCAAGATCTTGGTACGACAGATTGTCATAATATCTTCTTGATAGTGGTTTTAAAAGAGGATCTGTCGACAAAACCTTGTTCTTGAAATCTGAAGATTCCGACTTATTAGTTGTTCAAATTTACGTAGATGATATTATATTTGGTTCAACTAATAATCGTTTGTTCAAGTATTTTTCAGAGTTAATGACCTCGGAATTTGAAATGAGCATGATGGGAGAACTCAAGTTCTTTCTTGGACTTCAAATTCAACAAACAAGCGATGGCATAATGATACACCAACAAAAATACATCAAAGAGCTAATTAAGAAATTCGGCATGAAAAATTCTCAACCTAAGTCAACTCCTATGGCAACAGAAAAGAAGATAACTAAGGATGAAGATGGTAAGTCTGTCGATGAGACAACTTATCGAGGTATGATTGGCTCACTTCTTTATTTAACTGCAAGTTGTCCAGATATTATGTTTAGCGTATGCATATGTGCTCGATTTCAATCGTGCCCTAAAGGATCACATATGATGGCAGTTAAGAGAATTTTGAGGTATTTAATTGGTACTTCTAAACTATACTTATGGTATCCTATGGAGCGTAATTCGATCTCATAGGGTATTCAGATGCAGATTATGCAGGTTGTTCACTTGACAAAAAAAGTACTTCCGGCATCGCTACGTTTGTTGGACCATGCATTATTACATGGGGGTCAAAGAAGCAAAATTCAGTCGCTCTATCTACTGCTGAAGCCGAATATATCGCTGGAGGTTTGGTATGTTCTCAACTTTTATGGCATGAGCAACAATTATGTGATTATGATATTAATGTAGGATGTATACCTATTTTATGTTATAATACGAGTGCCATCATTATATCTAAGAACCCTGATGCGTGTCGTTAATACACCAAAAATAAACCTAGGTCAACTAACTGAGCAGTCAGTGGAAGTAAGGTCGATCTCCACAGGGAGGTAACAATTATCTATAAACTAATCTGTCTAAGTCACAAAAATGGGGGTTTAAATTGTTTGTTATCTAAACTACGAGTTTTAAAGGGGAAACAAAGAAATAAGCAAACAAATGATAGAATAAATCAGATAAAAGGGGAACATGCCAGGATTCGGTCTGCCGTGGTAACTACAATATCGGGTTAACTAGGTCAGTCAATTTATTGATAAGAAGAGCAAGGTTATCTCCTTTCGGTCTCAAACCAATGATTATACCCTTTCGGTCTCTAATCGCCCTAAGGTCATCCTAACTGACTTTCGCCCTATTAGGATTCACCTATCGTATCTAAACAAGTCTTTCCTACCAATCTTTCGATCCAGGTCGGGGTTAACTAAATAATCGGTCTCTTGCGTGCACTCATTCAACCAATTGACAATTAAACTGCATAGAACGATTCTTATCTCAAAACTAACCTAACAAGTCAATCCTATCATGTTACTACCACGGGTTTCCTCATCCTAGCATATTAAAGAAATTAGCTACGCATGGCTTGGGGAACTAAACTAGCAATTGCTAATATGATAACTTGCGACATGATAACTAATAAAGAAATTAATTAAAACAATAGTAAAGGAACGGGAATTAAATAAAAGGGAAAAGAGAATGATTACAAAGTTGTAGATCGGGAATTGTAATGAGTCAGATCCGAATCTCGAACAATAACCGTAGCAAAATCAAAGTAACAGTGTTGATATGAGATGATAACTAGTTTCTAAGTATGTGAGATAATCGTCTGATTAGTCGTCTAATCATATTTATAATAAAACTAAGCGTAATTAAAACCTAATTGAGTAACGAGCCTAAGCCCATTACAAAAACTCCTCGATCGAAGACAATAGTCCCTTCAATCGAGCAACAACCTTCAGCAACGACCTCTCGATCGAGCACAACATTAACTCGATCGAGTACTTCTCCGATAGCAACCACTCGATCGAGCACAGGACAGCTTGATCGAGGTCTTCAGCATACACAATCCACTCGATCGAGCACAGGACAGCTCGATCGAGGTCTTCTTCTTCATTTCAGCCTGTGATGAATGATAGCTTGGCTTTTGGCTTGGACAAGGGTAGTTTCACGCTTCCCTATGCGCGAGTATACTGCTCCGTCTTCTCCATCTCCTAGATATGCGTGCTTTGGATAGTTTCGGCTTGGTTTTCACTACTTCTCAGCTTGTACCTACAAAAAACAATAAAAGTACAAAGTAGCATATTCGGGGCATAAAGTGACAGTATATCACCTAAATGACATAGAAATGAGTGCCAAAATGGACCGTGAAGTCTATATAAAATGCACGCATCAAACTTCCCCAAACCAAACCTTTGCTTGTCCTCAAGCAAACTAAATGCAACTAAAAGGACCTAATGGAAATGAGTATATCTCAGAGCTAGCTACAAGTCAATGCTAAACCGTTTAATGCACATATTCAACCGCTGCAGCTCAATACAAAGCGAACAAAATTTATGCATATCTTGGAAATAAATTGAACTTTCGACCTTGCAAGACTCACAAATTTGGACTCTCCCGGGTCACTCTTCTCTCAACAAGAAAATGGCAAGTATATATGTATAAGAGAAAGAAGAAACTGCAGACACTCACCTAGATTGCGACCGACATAACATGCATCGCTAACTAACATGAATAATGATTCAGTTACCGTACACACGCATAACCACCGTTCAAGGACTATCACGTGCCGAACAATTGCAAAATATGGATATGTGAGGCTTAATTGGTAATAAGGGGCAAAACAATAATGGGAATGTGAGGGTAAGTAGCCAAGCTAGCACCTAACAAAACCATGATAAAACTCGTTCCGATCTTCCAATAATTAAAAATGAAGCTCAATGCCGTCATAACTTAGGCATATACAACACAAAAATCCGATAAATATGCACCTCGTAAGATATTAATAAGCATGACAGGTGTGAGAATAATTATAATCAATTTTTCAGCCATTTTCTTTTTCTTTTTCTATTTTTTTTTCCGATTTTTTCATTGTTTTTTCAGGGCTGATTTTTTCCTTTCCTTTCTTTCATTTCTTCCTTTTCTCATAAATATTCACTCCGAAACAAATAAAGTGAGCCAAAATGTAACACCCTCATAAACCAAGGGGGCCTTTACCAAGGACTGCCCTTAATCTATGGGAGTATTACCATCCCGACATAACCGGGGTAGTGAAATATCGAAAGAAATAATACCGTACCTTTATTAATAATCAAACTTTAATTGTCTTACAACATTATCATAATAAAATCAGCGGAATTATTAAAGGTTCAACTGGCTCGGTCGAGCTACTAATGGCTCGACCGAGCTACTATAATTAAACT
>JAGPOY010005503.1:0-10974 GCA_018983105.1 Silene uniflora
TCGCAGGGCTTTCACGGTAGCAAGTGTGACGCTTCACTGTTCATTTATCAACAAGGCTCTAATGTTGCTTATCTTTTATTATATGTTGATGACATTGTGCTTACAGCGTCCCACCCGTCCTTACTCCGTCAAATTATTGCTACATTGTCGAGTGAATTTGCTATGACAGATTTGGGGAAGCTGCATCATTTTCTTGGTATAACGGTTTCTCGCTCGCAACATGGCCTGTTTCTCTCCCAGCACCGGTATGCCCAGACCATCCTTGCTCGCGCCTCCATGACCGGGTGTAATGCCACCAATACTCCAGTTGATACTTCGTCGAAACTCAGTGCTACGGATGGTCCTCCTGTGGCCGATCCTGCCCTTTATCGAAGTCTTGCAGGTGCGTTACAATACCTCACTATTACTCGTCCGGATATCACCTATGCCGTTCAAAAGCTCTGCCTCTTTATGCATGACCCGAGAGAAAGCCACTTGCATTTCATGAAACGGGTTCTCCGTTATGTCAAAGGCACACTTGACCTCGGCCTCACTATGTCCGTCTCTAAGTCGCATACACTTACCGCTTATTCTGATGCCGACTGGGGCGGTTGTCCTGACTCTCGCCGTTCTACCTCGGGCTATTGCATTTTCTTGGGTGATAATCTTATTATATTTCCTGGTCGTCGAAACGCCAGGCTACGGTTTCGAAGTCTAGTGCCGAAGCCGAATACCGTGGGGTTGCTAATGCTGTTGCCGAGACGAGATGGCTGCGTAACCATTTACTTGAGCTTCACATGCCTATACGGCAGGCCACCATCGTCTATTGTGATAACGTTTCTGCTGTCTATCTTTCCGGCAACCTCGTTCAGCACCAGCGCACGAAACATGTTGAAATCGATAATCATTTTGTCCGTGAGCAGGTTCAGCTTGGGAAAGTGCGTGTTTTACATGTCCCTTCCGCTTACCAGTACGCTGACATTTTTACGAAGGGCCTCCCACGCCAGCTATTTACTCAATTCCGGATCAGTCTTTGCGTCCGCTCTCCTCCCGCTTCGACTGCGGGGGTGTATTAGTAAATAGAAATATTCTGTAAATATTTTATGTCGTAGATATTATCGTATTATTGTATATCGTAGATCTTTTGTATTACGTTCACATTGTATGTACTCGTTATATATTCTAACGGAATGAAAGGAAACCCTCAGGGATTCAATTACTTTCAGCGATAATTATTAATTTAGAGAATCACTTGACAAGTTGACATCCCTTATTACTAAAAAAAAAACCAACAAATCTCAAACTTTTTCCGCCTAAGTTTACCGCCTATATCACATTCTACTACTTATAGTATATTTCTCTAATTAAATACTCAATTGTTAACCATAAATATATGCTGAATAACTGAAAATAGAACAATACCAATAGTTTAATTGTTTATTTCTCTTATATTTCCATCTAAAAAAACCGTGTTATAGCTCGGGAGCTACACTAGTTTTGAACAAGTTAGGTCAAACATGCTCTTACATTGTCTAGAATTTGTAGGTGCCCCCATTGTCTAGAATTGAGATCAACCTGCATCAAGTTTAGAGTTCTTCAAAAAAAAAACTCGATATTTCTGATCAGCTTTAATACCAAGATAAAAGTATCCCTAGTTAACTTGTGCATTTGTTTACTTTATAGAAAGTTCATCACGTTTATTATTTTTGATGTCTATCATTTGGTTTTATCCGGATTGGATCCGGGTAAGATTATTAGGCGATAAAACTCTCTTCATGAGTTTTAATGCGATTGTATTTTCAGGGCTTGAATTCAACACCTCTAATTAAATTAGAATAACTCTTTAACAGTTGATCTCAGTGTTCATGAGCAGGGGCCGCCTGGGAGATTATGGTGGCCCTGTGCAAAATCTAAAAAATGAGCCCCAAATATAATACAATAGGAAAAAAAAAAACTCTTATAAATGGAAATATTTCAACATCCAGCCGAAAATATTGGTACAATCCATGCCAATTAAACAATTACTCCGTACAAACTTGAGCAAATGAAGCTTTTCTAGCGTTCCTTACGGCAAACTCACTCATCAATTAATTCTTCATAACAAAATTTATCCAAAACCTGATTCTCGATAGCAATCAAAGCTAAACCATTGCGACGATCTTGTGACATAGTACATTTTATTAGTACAAGTGTACAACACAAATATGATTTCAACATCAGTTTCTAACAATTTTGATCGGTTAAATATTTTTATTTTCGGTTAAATTTTGTGTGAACTTTTTACACAAATTAAATATTTACTTTGTTTTTAGACTTTTCAAAAAAATTATACGGAGTATGGCATACATTATACTTATATAATTTTTTGCGGAGTAGATTATGATGGTAAATATACCTCATCTCCTTCTCTAAGCATAAAACAACTTTGATAAGGTGGTTCAATCCTAATTTTGTTAAAAAGCAAACCATGAAAAACAACACAATAAGGGTTTAAGGGGAGTTGAACCCCAAACCTTTTGAGGCCTGTAGAACAACAAGAGCAACTGCTTTAACCAACTCACCCTAGTAACTTTGATGATTATACTAGCACGTTATTATTTATATATACTTCGTATCTAGTATTTCCAGATTTTGGGCCCCAAAAATTGGGGGCCCTATTCGGTCGCGCGGGTTGTACACCCCTCCAGCCGGCCCTGTTCATGAGTACGTTATAGTATTTACACAAATTGTTTAATAAGGCGGTCTCTTACCATGAGACCAGCCCATTAACTAAAAGCCAAGAAAAAAAAGCTAAACCGCCTTATTTGATTTCTGTACGGTATGAGTAACTGCAATCTTCTTAAATAGAAACCAACTGCTACCCACCAACTGCTTGTCTTCTGATGAGCACAATCACCTTATTATCTTCAACCAAAAATCGCCCATGGTGATTCTAATCCACGCATGGGCGGATCTAGGGGGGCCCGGGGGGGCAGGTGCCCCACTTGAAATTCCAAATATTATACTCCCTCCATTTATTTGTTTTCACCCCATTTGCTTTATTGCGGTCTCCAAGACGACTCTTTGACCGTAATTTTCGAGGTCTATATGTAGCTTTTTTCTCTCGAAATTTTTTTTCGTGAAAGATGTCATGAAGATAAATGTAAATGTTTTTGTTTTATAATCTAATAATTTTTATTCTCCAACTTATTTACGGTCAAAGTTTCCGAACTTTGACCTCCCAAAAGCAAATGGGGTGAAAATAGAAAAATGGAGGGAGTATATTTTTAGTGTGGATTATAGCAAGTATGGGTTGTAGCATAGTTGGTAAAGGACAAAGAGATGTTGCAACACATCCAGTGTTCGACTCCCCATAATGCCATTTTATTTTACGAAGACCTAAAGGTGTGTTTTTGGGCCTCAGGCTAGCTCATAATAGTCTTTTTTTCAATTTCCAAGTAGCTTCCATAGTTAAAAAATTGACCCCAACAAGATTCGAACCCAAGAACTCCAATATGAAATATTAATATGTTAACCATTGAGCCAGTTGTATTTAATGTTTTATGAGGAATTAAAATGTGTTTTATCTTAAAAGAGACATCTTTTAATATAAAAATAAATTACGTTTTGTAAATAAAATTGAACTGCCTTATAAATAAAAGACAATTTTAAAAAAAAAATTGTGCCCCCCTTTAACTAAAATCCTGTGTCCGCCACTGAATCCACGCCGTAGAGCGTCATAAACTGTTGTTAGTCATTCCAAGATGATAAGTTCTTAACCTAGGACATTAAGTTCTCAAATAAACATATTCTTGAACTATAACTCATATTGTCAAAAATAATGCAAAGCTTTCTATGTTTAACCTAAAGTTGATAGTTATCAAACTAAGAACGTCGTTTCATAAAATAAACATTAAAGAACTCATAGCTTATAAAGTTACAATGAAAACTAGGTGAACAAAGTTTGAAGTTTTCAAACTAAAACTGTAAGTTTTGAATTCAGAATTAATACTTCTAAAATTGTGAATATAAAACAGATGTATATATGTTAGTATTTGAGGTTCATTTCAAGTCTTTAATTTTTCAATTAAAAACTAAAAGTTTTAACTTCAAAACAATGAATATTGAAATTAATACAACTTAGTTGTCCAAAATAAGAATCCTAAAACTTTAAGCTTATTAAAATATGATACCTTTAAATCTAATTCCATGTTTGTGGGTGATTGGCGCCATCGTCGACTATGGGTGATTGGCGCTATCGTCGTTAGCGTTGGTGTCGCCGTCCTTATTTCAGCTAATTGATTGGTTCCACGAAAATAGCTGGGTTGGTGGCTGCATAGATAGTGTGGTGGCGTGGTGGTGATTGTGGAGGTAGTGGTAGGAGTATGGAATTTTTATGGCTTTGGTAAATATTTCATGGCTTTTGTTCGTGAGAATGTGGGGGAGTTTTATATGCTTTTAATTTTTATTGGGCTAATTGTAGTATTGGGCCCGTCCTATAGTATAGGACGGTCCTATAGGAGACTTACTGTAATATTTACTTCGTATATTATAAGGCCTAGGTCTACACACCTTTCTAAATTATTATAGATAAAACACAAAATCTCATTGAAGACACACCATATTCGTCACAAATGAAGACGGATACCATTTTCTCTCACAAAATACCCAACAAATGTGGGTGGGGGAGCACATTGGGGGTGCCCACCTTGTCCCCTCTACCCATTTCCTCTCACAAATTATCCGTTGTAAGATTCGACCCGTATTCAGCAAGACTTTTTGTAGATAAAAAGGTATGACTAACCACATTTAGAAACAAGATCAAAACCAAATGCAACACCGTTATTCTTTACGCCTATGACATAGAGTTACGACTTACGTGCAAACTATAATCATTTAAATTGACCCTTTCCAATACTTTGACGGGGTATGTGCATTTTTTTTAAAAACCTTAAGACGGGGTATGTGTCAAGTTATTATGGTTACTAAATTAAAATTGCTATTGAAATGATTGTGACTAAATATAAGATGAATTATTAGCATTCCTTTCCCTCTTAACAGGAAATTAATATATTTAAATTACTTAATTAGTTAATAAAAGTTGAAAAATATTTCAAGTTATATAAGAGTCTAAATTTTGTAAACTACTTACATAAAAAAAATATAGAAATGAAAAAGCTACTCCCTCCATTTATCTAATTTCATCCTATTTCCCCTTTTTGGCAATTTATTTATTTTCTTCCCATTTCTCTTCTTTCCTTATTTGGCCTTGCTTTTTCATTCTTTAATGGAGGGAGTATTTACTTAAATTAATTATAAAAACTAAATAAGAATTTTACTAAAAGTAGAGATCATGTTGTAGGAGTTTTTGACTCGAAACGGGCATCATAAGTTTGATGCTAGCTCCTTTCCTTATTATTCGTGTGTTTTTTAGAATATCAAGTGTATTAAGGTTAATTTCCTCCGCTAGCTTACCTACCTAATCAAGTGAAACATATCAATTGATTAACTGATCGGAGAAATAGAGTCAATCATATTATGCTCATTGGTGGGAAAATAACAATAATACAAATTCAATTCTAAATAAAAGACTTTTACCAAATCTCAACTCCTATTTACTATGTAGCGAACTAACAATACGCCTATGCAACGAGTTCAAATCCTCTGTTCCAGTTTAGTATCTGAGCAATTTTGAGAACAGGAGTCACAAGGCTGATTTAAGGAAGATAATGAGAGTGGTCATCGTAGAGGAGTCATGGTGTAGACACCGTGGTACTTATGGTGGCTCCCGGCTGTTCATGAGAGGGTTCATTTATATGAAGGGAATTGATTCCAAAATAAAATCAATATCAAAAAGTAAATATAAGCAATCAAATGAACAGCAGAAAGCATCATGTTTATTATTGCCTTATTGGTAATTGATAAAATGTAATAAAATTGTGGTCTGTTGGTAAATGAAGGGGGAAAAAAAGACGGTCAAGAACAGCTAACCAAAAGTACTCATTTCAGAAGCCGCGAAACATGATATAAATCAAGTGAAAGGATATACAAAACTTGTAGTCAAACCGCCGTGACAACAGGTTGAGAAAATAATCAAACGAGGAAAGACTAGTATAAAACTATACAAAAACCTGTACAGTGGATTTTAGAAATCCTCGGAACTTGTTATCATTGGTACAAATTATGAACACCATTAGACGAAGTAGGTGACCTGGAAGAAGAGGATTGGGAGGGAGGAGCAGGGAGGGCGTATGTCAGACTTGAAGAACTGCTCTCGATCAGTCCAGCTACACCGGCTGCAGCTGATTGCGCATTTGATGGAAGAAATAGGTCATGCCTTTGGTCCTTGTATGCACTCCATACCTGAAATCATCAAAACATGCCCTTCTCAGTTGGTGGTCAAGGCCTCAAGGGTTCAAGGGGTAGATCGGACGCAAAGATAGAACATCCACTCCCGCAAAGCATAGAGTAAATGTTCTGCTTGCATTCCATTTAAAATTTGCTTCAATAAACTATAAAATGCAATACAACGCATGAAAAACGGCATAAGAGGAGTAATTTCAATTTACTATATTTCCAAACTGACCAAAATTTAAGAAAGCGGCAAGCAAGAGTGGTACTTTCATCCAGTTAATGGAGAGTGCAAGTAAGCAAGTGGAACCCACGGACATTTTAGTGATATTCCTATGCTTAACGGACAAAGTTTACGCAAAAAAAAATAAAAAAAATATGGTAATAAATTGATTTGAAGGACACAAACAAGAAATTTGTGAAGAAACTAGATGATTGAAACATATTGTGAGACCAAATGGATGGATGGAGGGAGTATATGGAAAAATTATCGTCAAAACTGACACTAGTTGTCCACTTGTCCACCAAGTGAATGAGAACAGTAATCATCGGATGGAGAGAGTACATATCAACACGTAAACATCGATTTTCCATATACGTGTAAAGCCAACATGAGTTTGGCCACTAGTTGTTGAAGAATGAAGAGGTGGCCTTTTTAACTATGTAGAACAAGGGATTTGAGTATTTGACACACTTGAAGAAGATTGAGGACTGCAATGTGCTCACATCCATGAAGATGCCTTCCTTTTCATTCAATAGGCTATCTTTGGGAACAAGGAAAGCCGTATCTTCCCCATGCTCTCCAAAGCCCGCCATCCAAATCAGGGATTAGTGTTTTTTCATATTTAATTATATTCTAAAAGTTTCATGATTGCATCTTAATCTGGTAGAATGACAGGAAATCGATAAGTTACCATTTTTGTACAAACGTACATGTGACAAATTAAGAGAACGGTACGAGCAAACTGACATACGCACCGGGCTTTATTGGATTATATCAATTATTCCCTGATTGAACTCAAGTTGAGATCTAGATGAGCCTAATCATCTGCTCAACAAACATGTGGCAAACTACCATTCTAAGACACAACACCCCCCGCGCAAGTGACCAACTGTCACAACATACTTGATTCATTTGTACACTGGACAAGGAGAGCCCCTGTTTTCATCATCCGAAACGAGAAAAAGGCAATTATCTCAGAGAAAAAAAAATACCTCTGATGCATCTAATATCTCACGTACTCTGGTGCAATGAGCTCCTTCAGTTGCAAATGCATGCAATACCTGGAAATGCACGCAGTACACAAGACATAATTACTCAAGTAAAGCACGTATAAAAAATAACTGAATAATGTTTAAGTCTGTGTAATATGTAAAGGCAACAAATTGTTTGTGTTTGGACCCATTTAACACTTTAAGAGACCCCCTACACAGAATTCAGAACTGGCCAATCAACAATGCAGTCAAAACTGGTAATCCTCCAAGAGCATACAGGTGTTCGTTAAAAGTGTAATCACCCAAGCAAATGGTGTAAATTGGATCGACTGGAAATCTGGAACGAATTGACCCCAGCCGAAAATCCAGTACAGAATATTTACTATTTCAATCCAAATTCCTTTTCAAACCAGCAAGATCTAATTTATGCAAATGCACAGAAATCCTATCAGATCCAATCCACATTTTTAATAGGACAAATCATTAAAATCTTAGCTTTAAGATAATTACAATTGTACAATAAAAATTCGCAGGTATAATATTTTAAATAATTTGCCAAGAAGAAATAACCAGATTGGAAACGTTGGATTTTGCGTGTTTTCTCTTTTCTAACTCACTTTACTATAGTTATACTAAGAAAGTGCCTTCTTATATTCTGATACAAGTGGCCACTTACTCTCTGCTAACTCAATTTTTTGTTTTACTAAATCCTGTATAAACTCTTTTGCATCAGAATTAATTAAGAAACGGCATCAACTTGTATAAGAGGGTCCTAGAGTTGACAATTTAATCTTTCTACGGTGACAATCCAACATTCAGAAATGAAAATAATCCAAGAAACCTTAAAGCTCAACCAGCCCTAAGATTGTTATACCAAGAATATAAGGAAAAGTATATATAACCTCAACAGCAAGTACACGGCCTATAGATGCTTCAGACTCATTCCACTTCATTTGCGAGCAAAGTCCATTCCTTCCTCCAGCTCGCCAATCAAGAAGACCAAGAAGTACCTCCACAAGCCCAACCCTAGCCAGAGCAAAAGTAAGTGAACACTTCTAACATAAGAAAATATCACCGCTTTCGTTGGCAAGAATGACCGAAAGACAAAGCAAAATACATATTCACCAAGTTAAGCATCTAAACCTTTGACAAGTTTTGAGTCTTTTGACTTCTTTTAACGTATAAAAGAAAGCAAGTCAGTTCTCTGTTGAATGTTTCACTCCAATTTTGCCGGACACAATATGTGAGGAACTCTAGATGATTCATATAACATCATGTAACAGGCATTCAGAAGGACAACTGATTTCATCATTTTGTTATTTGAAACAAAGGTGACAAGGAAGCTAACTGCATGAGCTAATGATGGCAACAGGATTTCAGATTACTAGCAGCCAATTTGAAACTCATCCTGCCTTCGCCAGTTGTTAAGCTAAAACAAATGAGGTTAAAGGCTGTTCAAAAGTCTAACGTCGCCTCAACGGGGATGTTTCTTCTAGCATCTAGCCAAGCTATGGACAGCATATGCTAAAAAAAAGGGGCACTTTAGAACAATCAGACTAGCCCATGTTAGAAGGAGTCTGTTCTTCAGATTATTAGCTCTTGTCGAGGGGTGATTGCATGAAACGAAATAAGTATAAAGCCAATAAGCGGGTCCATTTGATGCATGAGAAGACGAGAACAGTGAGTAAGAATGTTGAGGTCATAGCTTCTACAGTGGAGCTGAGAATGCATGCAGTTTCTTAAGCAACTTGTGGGCTTATCTAAAAGGTAATAAACCGGTTCATTCATCAAATTATCCTGCTACAGGCTAGTTTAACGTGGCGGTTTTAGGAATACAGGTTGTCAAGTTTTAGGATAGATCAATATGCTACAAAGTTCAAACTATGATGTACCAATTTCAAGACTTTGTTTGCGGTAGAATTTAGTCGGTGGCCGTCAAATGGATGTGATAAGAGGGAGTAGCATGCATGTGTGCTATAAGTGAAATTTACGAGGAACTTCTATTGAGCGTTGTAGATACTGTCATGTTATTGGCCGCTCAACACCTTGACAGTATCGTCGTAATGAAGTGCTCAGATTTAAAACCATGAATGTTGTCAATTTTGGACTAAGTTTACAAATAGGTGGCTCATTAAGTAATCTGGTCATCATCTTCAAATGGGTCTACAAGCAATCACCATGTAGGACAATGGTCGATGCCTAAAAGCTACAAGATAAAGGAAAATCAGCACTCACTTGAGCCCCTGTGCCACAAGTGCATCCCTGGCACGATTTCCAGCAACCACAACACGTTTAAGAGTCTCAAGGGCCAGAATGCTTCCACCTTGCCATCCAATGGCTTTCATCAGAAGAGGTACCACCTGGAAATAGAACAGAGTGAGCAAAAACAATTTATGAGATGAGACTAACCATCAATATTACAAAAATAAAAGAGCCAGAACCACTTTGTAAATCATTTGGCGAGCTGCCAATTTATAACATCAAGATTGACAACAAGCAAAGAAGCATAGACACAAACACAAAACATGGATACTTTAAAAAGACTTAATATATAACAAGCTGCCAGAAGCGTTAATGGATATGTATACTTCACATAGTAAGCAACCATTTAATAACAGAAATATTACTTACGGAGTATATAACAATCAGGGAAACGGGAAAAAGTAAACCTAAAAGCTCAGGAAATACGTGTATGTTTTATCCTAACCAGCAACTTAACACTACTCAACTCCCCTACAGACAAAAATAGATATGTAAATCATAAAAGAACACCCAGACAAAAAGTATCTGGTCACAACATTATGAAATATCCGTTCAGAACCTTTTTATTTCTATATCTTAACTGAATAGCGACTTTAATCAAAAAGGCCCTGTCAGAATGAGAGAAAGATTATTGTATGCAGAAGGCCAGGGTAGAACCAAAGGAGACGTAAGAAACATTAACATGACAATTACAAAAACACAGACAGTGAGAGCTAGGATGCCCACTATAGTGTCCTGGGCGCGTCTAAGCTAAATTTCTGTCGTTTCTTTGACAATGTGCTCCCTTTTTAATTATTTGTTCACTAGAATACTAGATATGTATTTTATCATGTCTCTTGACGTGCCAGAGACATACAAGGGGTCTTAAAACATAAATGCTGTGAATTTTAAGTAAAAGTTCACAAAGACCTATATCATGATGTAAATATGCAGTTCGAAAAGCAGAATTGATGTAAATGCTGTCAATTTTCAGTAAGGGTCGTGTTTTATCACATATGGATTTTACTCTTTCACATACGCTTTTCACAATATTCCCCTTGTCATTTTCGTCATCACCTCGCCCAAATGATTGTTTTCTCCCTTCCCACATCTCTCTTCACCACCACCACCTCCGTTCATTACCTCCGTTCATCACCTCCGGCCAGTCCAGTCGCTGTCAAACTTAACACCGGCCGCCCTCGCTCAATT
>JAGPOY010005504.1:0-10971 GCA_018983105.1 Silene uniflora
TTACTTGTGTCATTGTGTGTGAACTTGTGATTGGTAAAAGAGCGTATTAAAAATCAGACGGCGGAGATAATCGCGTTGTGGGAACGCCACTGTTTTTGAAATTCAAACAAACCCTAAAACTTTAAAACCCTCCCTATATATCTAAACCCCTCTTTCTCCCTCTTCTCTATTCTTCATTTCCCCATTTCCGATTTCATTTCCATTCAATTCATTTCTCACAAATCACATACCAACCATGGTTAGTCCTTCTAATTCACCCCTCTTTCATTTCTTTCATTTTAATTTGATGTTGTTCTTCCCCTTTTGATTGATTTACATCATTCAATTTTAATTTGATTGTTTTATTCGATTTGATTTAACAGGCGTTGCCAAATCAGCAGACTGTTGAATACCCTAGTTTCAAACTTGTTCTTGTTGGCGATGGTGGTACAGGTATATATATCTATTTTATGATTTAATTATTTTGTTATTAGGGTTTCTTACTCTTTTACGATTCAGCGGCGGAATCAGGAGTTATAGTTATGTTGCGGATTTAGATGGCTTAATGATTTAAATTTGTTCAGGGTTTGATGGTTGTATAGTTAGATTATTGATCTCGAATATCTGATAATCTATAGGGAAAACAACATTTGTGAAAAGGCATCTTTCTGGAGAATTTGAGAAGAAATACGAGCGTAAGTCAGTTTTGTTTTTGCATTTATTCGGTACTCCAATCGTCTCAATCATTTGTTTACATTTGATTAAAAAAATTGAAACAGATGGTTGGGACTGCGGAGTATTTGTTTAATTCTTTTAAGTTTTTATCGACCGAGTTGATTAACAATGAATTGGGTTGAATTCTGCAGCTACTATTGGTGTTGAGGTTCATCCATTGGATTTCACCACTAACTGTGGACCGATTCGATTTTACTGCTGGGACACTGCTGGTCAAGAGAAATTTGGTGGCCTCAGGGATGGATACTAGTGAGTAATCTATTCTCGCTCTATTTGTTCATGTTTTTGTGACAGTAATTCGACAGGATATTGAATTTGATTGAGTTCTTTAACCATCTGTTGATTTTAATTGTTGTGCCCCCTACTAGTATTTAGCCTGATTTCCATTGTAGAGCACGTCTCCCTTAAGACGGTCTTATCCTAAGACCAAAAAATGTGAACTATTTTTTAATATAAACTAACAAGTGGTTACCTTTTAACAGAAAATTGATTAACTGAAAACTGATGGTAACATTTTATCGTAAAGTTACATCTAGTCAGTTCCAATTTCAGACGAAAATAGTTCCCCTCCATTGTATTGTTGCTATACAATGAGTGAGCTTATGATTTATGCATGCCTATGCTTTCATTATCAATGATTCAAGTATGTATACGCTTTGTTTCCGTATCCTTGTAGATGTTGCTCTATTTGAGAAGTAACTTAAGTGTCCTTATCCTTGTTGTACATGCCTGCTTCAGCGAGGCGTGATTGCACGTCTGATTCAGTGAGGCAGTGATTGCAGTATATCGCACGGAGTGTCTTTGCCTGTTTAGAGTTATTGCTTGAGTGTTGTTTCTGCATTTTGCTTCAGGTGGATCATATAAAATGATCTGTTTCTGTGTATGTTCACATGTATTAGTTGCATTCAGTCGTATTCTTTTTGCCTCTTTTAAATCCTTATTTTGGTGTGTGTTTTCAGCATTCACGGTCAATGTGCTATCATTATGTTTGATGTCACTGCCCGTTTGACGTACAAGAATGTCCCGACTTGGCATCGGGATCTTTGCAGGTAGTCTTGCTTGTCCTGGTGTACTCTTTTCTCATGTGTTTTGTTAAAATGTGAACAATGTGTTAATTCCTAAATGCTTCTTTGACTGTGTTTCACTTCAGGGTATGTGAGAATATCCCGATCGTGCTGTGTGGAAACAAGGTTGATGTGAAGAACAGGCAGGTCAAGGCCAAGCAAGTTACCTTCCACAGGAAGAAGAACTTGCAATACTATGAAATATCAGCCAAGAGTAACTACAACTTCGAGAAGCCCTTCCTTTACCTTGCTCGTAAACTTTCTGGGTTAGTTTATTGTGACACCGTTTGTCATCTAAGATTCTAGAAAATTGCACCTTCCCCAGTCTCATTTAAACTTCTGCTCTTGTTTGGCAGTGACGCAACCCTGCACTTTAAGGAGGCTGTAGCTTTGGCTCCTCCTGAAGTACATATTGATTTGGTTGAGCAACAGAGGTAATTCTTTGTCCCTGTTTCATGATAGTTGTAATATCGTAAAATTGTTGACATTTCTTCGAATTATGTATTGGACAGTTGTGTTGTAATACTGTGTTTATTTATGTAGGCATGAACAAGAGCTTGCAGTGGCGGCTGCTCAGCCCCTTCCAGATGATGATGATGATACATTCGAGTAAATTCTGATGTTTTCATATGGGTGATGGTTCTGTCGATCTTCTGTGGTGTGTGCTTGTCTGAATTGGAAGGGGAGTTTAATTACTTAATATTTGGTGTTGATTATGAATTGCAAGGGTTTTGCCTTCTCTACATGGAGAAAGTAGTAGAGTTCGGAGTAGCTGACGACTTTGTTATGTCATTCTCCGAACTATGTCATTCTCCGAACTATATTTTATGTTAAGGAGTTCGATGTTTGATGTAGAACACAATTTGAGAATTCCAGCGAGTGTTTGCATGATCAAACTAATCCCATGATATTGGGCGTTATTGAGCAAATACTTTCATGTTTAATACGGAGTTTGTGTAAGCATCATATAAACAGACTGCAGTCATATTTATGTGCGTAGCCAGCCAAATAGTGGTGGCTGTGTACCCATACCAACTTGAAAGCGCAACCTGGTTTGAATGACCTGATCTGTCGGGTATTTCAAACAAAGCAGGAAATGCATGACTCGATTTAAACCGACCTGAATGTTCTGTTAAGTAGTTCCTCTCGTAAAAGTAGTTCCCCTTCTATACGAAAAGCGAGAGGGGGACTGAGACTCAGTAATACGTTATGCAGCTTTCTCGATCTCCGTAGTTTATTACTGTATGAAATTGCCTTCTCCATTGATGTGTTATGCTATCTCTCGTAATAATTGTCCATTGATCGGTTGTAGGCAATTAGGCATATAACTCGAAATTAAATATAAACTGATTCTGTGAAAAGTAAACATAAAACAAACCATAAGTCACAGTGTACAAACTATTACATCAGTTTTTATTAACTCGTCTATGACGATTAACACGAAACTCGATTTTCAGGTCAACAAAAACTTGAGATTAACAAAGGCAAGTAACCCAGCCCAAGCTAAACACGGTAAAACCAAATCTCCCGCTATCTGATTAACCTGCTTAAAACTCCTATAACACTGCACCAAAGCATAACACACCGCTAAAGCCACCACCAATCCAACCCCATTCGCCCCCATCCGAAAAACAACCGGGTCCCACATCAGGCTCAACCCGAGCTGACCCAAATACAGACCCACTGTACCAGGCTTCCTATGAAACCCACCTTCAGCCCACACTATCCACCCGCATAAGCCCATTAGCGCTGCCGACCCTAAACAAGCCATGTGTAGGGCCCATATCGGTGGGACCCAGTTGGGTTTGTGGGTCAGCTTGTAAGTGTCATTTGCTCCAAAGAAGATGATGTTGGTTAGGGTCAGGATTAGTGGGAGTGAAACTGCTATTCCCATGGACTTCAACCCGCGTTTTGCTATCGCCTTTTGTCGTTGCTGTTGGCTAGCTATGTTAACAGTGTCGTCGACTGCGGTGGTGTCCACCGCTGAGGGGTCGGTGCTAGGTTGCCTGTGCGTAAGGTTTTGTGTGTCCATTTTTTGTATTATGGTTAAGTTGGAAATGCAAAGTTGCTATATAAGGAAAATAAGTGTGACAGCAATACAAAAAGAGTAGACACGTAGATGGTTAGACTAAGTGACAGCAACGTATAAGTTGATGAGATCGAAATGTAAACTTTTATGTTCAAGTATACGACTAAGATTTAGGATTAGGATTCGGTGTGTATATTGAGGTGGTGCCTTTTTGAACTTCTTAGGAACATGCACGTGGCTTTATACATAAAAAGTGGTTTGCTAATAGGTAAACAAATCAGCGTACAGAGAGAGTATGTGTTTAGGGCTACGTTACTTTGATACTTCATTTAGCTGCTGTATCGCGTATTTAGTACGCATCTTGTTGGATACGATACGACAGTTTGACACTTCATTTTAAACCAAAATGAAAACTTCGCAGAAAATAGCCGTATCTAATACTCGGCACAGTGTCGTGTCCGATACTGGTAGACGAGTTAGAGTAACATAGGTTTAAGGTACATGTTAGAAACAACGTAATATTATTGATATAGGTTGGTAACAATGGGCAGTGAAATGTAATCATGGCTATATACCTGTAGCCTGTATCTCTATTGGGAAGTGTGTGTTAGAGTTGGCACTTGGCACTACCGCACTAATGTTGTTAGGATCGGGATTTACATTGGATAATTAAAGTAGGCAGAACGCAACAAAGAAGAAAAATGAAAGTAAAGGGGATAATAATCATATTGTTGTAGCAGGGACATAAAAACATCAAGCAGCAAACTCCTAAGAGTAGAGTTTCAAAACAAAGCAGAAATATTGGATTAACACACAAATTGGATCATGCATTAGCATGATAACAGTACAATCAACCAAAGGTAATGACGATTAGGGTCGAGCACATCCGCTAAGGACGGTGCAAGACCGAGAATAAGGGTTGGCAGTGCCATTAGGTTGACAGTTGTAGTAAGAGTCGCCTCTGTTAGAGCAGGGTACTCTGTTAGCATTCAGGGCTCCATAGCTTACGTACTCGCTAGCTATAAACTTCAAAAAGGACATGGACACGAGAAATGAGATGGCGAGTATGAGAAGAGGAAGGGAAAAACAGGCAGGTTTAGCCATTTGTTCTCCTGTTATGATTGTTTTGTTTTGTTTTCTGTATCTATTCTACTTTCTTATTGCTTATAAGGAGTATAGACGGCTGACCCGGGTTGCGGTACTTGGTAAACTGAATTAGTTGTGGTAAGGGTGTTAGAATCTATTGTGTAATTAGTCTTCCTTACATTGATTTGGTACTCATTTTGCCTCATAAACAATGTTTGACTTGTAAATATGGTTGTGCATAGCATGATCTTCTGAGTTTATGTTCTGATACAAAAAAAAGATTTGACTTTCTGATTGTCATTTTCATGTCGATCTGTTTTTACGTTCCAGCTCAAAGAAACGGACCTTGACATGATACGTCTTCCTCGACCTAAACCAGTTTTTTTCCGATAATGATTGTTGCATTGTTTTAAAAAGTTGAACAGACCAATAAACATTCCAATATAAGATAACCTGAAAATTGTGCACACAAATTTTCGTTCATAAGTGAACGGTTAACGGTACAAGTGTCATTGCACACACGAGTGCAATGAGTTATTATATGACCGTTGTATGGCATACAACGGTCTTGCAAACAAACTGAATCTCTTAACCTTGCTTGTAAAAAGCCACGGTCTTCTCCCATGCAGGCCTAACCAAGATGTCCTTACACCAAGCACTCACATGAGGCCGCTCGTCGAACAGCTTCTTCACTTGAGTCTCCATTAGATAATTCAAGAGAGGCAAGTGATGAAGATCAGCTAATGAGAAGGAGTCACCACCCAAGTACTTGGACTCTGCCAATCGTGCCTCGTAGATATCAAGGACCTTAACTAACTTAGCCTCGTTCTCCTCGACTACTGTCATATCTGTCTCCATTCCGAATAACACAACCTTGTAGACTAGCTCCCAACCGAGTATGCTTCCCACTGGGTCGAACTGGTGAGCCTCGACCTCTTGCCATACTGATTCGGCCGCCTTTTGTTTCTTGTCTTCGCGGTGAACCAGTGGGGTTCCCTGGGTTTCGTATGTGTCTGCTATGTACTTTGTAATGGCCCTTGATTCTGTGTTGAAACCATTGAACAATTCGTATGAAGACAAATTACATGAAAAACTAAGGGCATTAGCAATAGACAAACCCCAAATGCCACATCGCTCAACACACTGGACATCTGATAGCCATGTCATATACTCTTAAATCGGAATTTGAGCAATATACTCCACAACTTCTTTAGACAAGTAGCGGCAGGGACGAATCCAGGATTTATAATATGGTGTAGTGATAATTTATTGTTACTCAACATCTACGAGTATTAATGCATTAGTTTAGGGAACTGACGAACTTAACTAATGAAGGGTCAAAGCATAATTAATAATATAGGAGAAAAGTCAATTCTCACATGTTTTTTCAACAATGGTGTAGCGCCCGCTAGACCATTTAATAAGAAGGACTCGCCCCTGAGTAGGGGTACGGTGTCATATGCTTATAAATAGACGGGTTATCAAGGAATTTGGTGAAGAGAAAATTACCAAAAAGGGTTACATCTCCATCTTCAAGAGCAGGCACTTGACCAAATGGCTGCATTGATATTTGATATACAGTAAGCTATGTAACTTGAGCAACATATAAAAATAGTCGGACAAAAAGCAGAGAAATTAAATAAAACCCAAAAGGCCAAACAATCACATAGAAGCATCATTCACCGGAATCATATCATTTGATTAAAATACTACTGACATACGGAGTATATATTTAACAAATGGTATGATTTCAGTGAATGGAGGGAGCATCTAACATGATCTTAACCAAATAATGCACTCAGAGTAATCAGGGCCAAGGGCTAGTAATCATCAACCGGATACCTTTTACTACTTCACACTAGTTAGTCGATTGACCCATCTACAATAGGTGGATAACATTTAAATTTGAAGAACTACGAATATTAGTTACTTTACCAAGACACGATATGTGACTTAGTTATCCATCACGTCTTACAAGAAAACGTAACTAGCTCCGTCCCTTCATTCATTTTATTTTAATGCGTAAATGTATAGAAATGAAATGAATGGAGAGTATAGTTGACAAAGAGTTCAGCAATATAAATCAATATATGCGAGTAATATGTAATGCGTAGGACTTTGAAGAGCGTACGTTAAGGGAGATAAAGGGCTCTTGCTTGTGAGCACCAGCGCGCATGTCAACTGGCACAAACTCAAAGTCAAGCTGCTTTTCGTTGAGTGCGGCCACAACACGGAGAACCGCGGTGGACGTGGGATATCCGTAAACCTTGATCGCCATGACTAGCTATGACTCGCGAGTCACGACTGTACGAGTACTTGGATATGTGATTTGAGGGATTGTTATTGAACGAGGAAATGCCGTGTTGGATAGTTATAGTGCATTAATTCTTAGACTTTTCTTGAGTGCATTAAAAGGGCTAGATAAGATGGAAATGGATCCTCTCCACTTCCTTTCTCTCCATTTCCTCTCACAATCTATTTAAATACTAATTTTCTCTTTCACTCCTATTTTTCCTTTATTTTTATGCGTAAATTTAGAACCGTTAGATGTTGTGAAAATACGATCCGGACCATCGATAAGAACTTGCCTCTCCATTTCTTTTGAGAAAATGGAGAGAAAACGGACCGAGATAAGATGATGTTAGAAATTTCATGCAATCGAACTTCTCACTCATTGATTTATAAAATAAGGAGTTTCTCATATGAAACCGATTTGTAAGTTAGAAAACCAATTTCATACAAATAAAAGACTTCTATTATTGAGCAGAAATGAGGAGTTTCATAAGTGATAATGTCATACAGAAAATTAAATGATATGAACAATTGAACATTGTTATTGCCCTAAGTGGCTAAGATCAGGTGTCTCGAAGAAAGAAAGTTGAGTCTGCATTACACGCAACACCCTCGTTAGCTAGCCAGTCCGCACATTTGTTTACTTCCCTATGTGCAACGGTGAGGCTCCCCATATTTTCTCTTTCTTTTTCTTATTCGTCCACCTCATTTTCCACTAACTTTTTCATTTACCCTTCTCATTTCATAACTACATCTATGCAACAATGAGGTTCCCCAATTCACACACACAAATTTGGGAACCTCCCCAAAAGTAACACAAATTGACTTATTTTTTCTTTGGAGAGCTTCCCTAAAAACAGTGGAGTCCCAAATGTTGGGGAGCTTGGTGCAACAATGAGGAGCCTCATATAAGAAAAGAGAGTGTATATGGAAAGCTCCGTTTCCACCTTTGCGGATGCTCTACACTTGCGGAGTAGTTCTTTCCGAGAAACCAAGCTAAATTAGAAAGACTTAATAAGTCCTTGTTTAATGTATAATTTGTTTGCTTCTCAATTAATTTATTTTTAATCACATGAAAACGATAGAGTTAAGGGCATGTCACATGCATTCCCTCTATGTGGTTTTAATTAAAGTGCATGTCATGACTCATGAGTTTGACTTTAATTCTTAGGAGTAGGTGTGAGTTTGACTTTAATTCTTAGGAGTAGGTGGCGTAGTCGAAATTTCTTTTAATTATGATGAATAGTTAATTTGACAATTATCGAAACAATAATTGATTGAATATAGTACATTTTCATAATTATTTATGTCGACTATCGGCTTTGCCATCATACTTATTAGAAGCATTTACTAATATAATCTTTAACGACATAATTATAAATGATAGTCGTATATGCTACAATTGTTTTACCGCTTTAATGGTCCTACTATGCTCGAATCCAGATAAAATCGGATAGTGTACACACAAAGAAAACACATCATCAACTCATTTAAATAAGGTTGATAACATGATTATTATGGTCCATTAGACATACATACAGTAAAAAAACGCATAGAACTCTGGTCCAATATTATTATTCGCATGATAAACACAACTTGAACAAAATACACCAAGGTAAAGTAGGCAAGCAACAACACAACACAACAATAAAAACAAACTAGAAATAGGAAATATTAATTTCTTTTTTGACTTAAATGAAAGCTAATTAATCAAATATTTGATCATAATTAAGCTTGCTTTTGAAGAGCCAAGGTCTTCTCCCAAGAAGGCCTAGCCAAGATATCCTTACACCATGCACTCACATGAGGCCTCTCCTCAAACACCTTTTTCACTTGGGTTCCCATTAGGTAACCCAAGAGAGGCAAGTGATGAAGATCAACTAATGTGAAGGAGTCATCAGCACCCAAGTACTTGGACTCGGTCAATCGCGCCTCATAGACATCCAAGACCTCAGCTAACTTAGCCTCGTTCTCCTTGACCACAGTCGTATCAGTCTGCATTCCAAATATACCCTTGAAAACAAGCTCCCATGCCAGTTTACTAGCCACTGGGTCAAACTGATGAGCCTCTACCTCCTCCCAGACTAACTGGGCCGCCATTTCGTGCTTTTCCTTGTGAATCAATGAGGTTCCCTCGTTTTGGTGATCGTGTGTGTATGCTAAATACTTTGTTATAGCTCTTGATTCTGTTTGAGAATCACATTTTTGTTACAAATAAACAAAGTGTGATTAATTAAATAGGATTAATAGGAATTAGTTAAGGGAAAAATTACCAAAAAGCTTGATTTCTCCATCCTCAAAGGCAGGCACTTGACCAAATGGCTGTATTCATACATTAGAAGGAACAAATTATAAGTTCATCCGAGATTAAGTCTTACTTACAACCGTTATAAGTTCCGAGATTGACTTATCTAATACGGATTATGAAATTAATCTACACTTAGTGCTTAGTACTCCTATTAACTTTAGCAATTACTTATTCGTCCCAGTCAATATTTATTCATTGTCTTCACAAAGTATTTTTTCTTGGTGAAAATAATTACCTTCACAAAGTATAACCATAGATAATTATTGATCGGTGAACAAAGTTAAAGGACTTAATTAACACTTTTGCGCTACACTTATCAATTTATCATAAATGTTGATGAGGCCAAATTCACATGAAATGAAAATGCCATAATTGTTCTTTGATTAAAATATAATGCGTATATGGGTAGAGTTGTCTAATTAACTTGATTGTTCTTGCATTATACAACTCCAAAGTTAATATGGGACCATGTCATAAGCACTAATTGAAGAATCAATGCCAGATCCACATACTCTGTTTCCAACATGGGCTCTTGGGCCTTACCCATATTATTATATTCAATCTAAATCTAACGTATCCTTCTATTCCACGTTTTCATGTTACAAAGTTGATCGACCGTAATTCTTGCGATGATTTCATAAAACGGAGATTTATTTTTCTTTTTAAAATCGAAGATCTCAAAAAAGACAATTGATTTAGAAAAGAAATGGTTACTTTTTAAATTCGTGACCATGAGTTGTAGTCCACCAAGGTTTTTTAGTGCAAAAAAGGGGATGAACCTTATAAAACGGAAAAAAGAAAAAACATAGAGGTACTAAGTAAATATCCCAAATAATTTAAGAGAAAATGATATATCCATATTGCCATATAGATGGGAACATGATTAAATCTTTAAAAACATAGTAGCCCTCAATTTCTTAAATAGATTACCTCTTCGATGCTGTATTAAAACCTAAAAGTCATTAGAATATTTAGTAATATATTTTTTTTTCTCGTTTTTTCAAGTTTCATTTCAAATAATGACGAAAGATTCGCTAGTCTTTGATCTGAATTATGATAATATAAAGCAAAATGACTTACTAAATTAATTGCAGTTGTTTTTACTCTAAAAGTCAAATTATTTGGTGTAGTTCTGGTCACAGTTTTCATTTTAGATTGTTCGCAAATCAACCTCTTTTCTAGCACTAAGAGTAAGATCGTTAGAATAATAATCAAGCTGGTCTACTGGTTGCCCGGGTCAGTTCCATGGTAAAAAATTTCATACACCACCATCTATAAAATTCTAAAATCGCCATGATACAAATATTGATATCTCTAATCCTACTACTTAAATCTAGTATAAATACAAAAATAAAATGTTTATGTAGATCAAAGAGATAGATTAACAGTTGTGTACTCCATTCAGATCAAACTTATAAATGGTTGACTTATAGATACCTAAGAAAGTCGTGATTTCAATTATCATTTTGATTTATAAT
>JAGPOY010005505.1:0-10025 GCA_018983105.1 Silene uniflora
TCGGCCTATGTGCGATGTCATGTGCTCGGCTATTCCGATCCCTGCAAATATTACGACAATGAAAGTTTGTAGCTAAAGTATCCAACTCCTTGCAAATTCCTTTAATCTGGTGATGCTTCTGCTCTTTCCCGGCCCATTGGTTCAAAAGCTGCAAACAGTCGGTCGATACTTCCAGATGAATAAAACCTTTATCAAGAGCCCATTCAATTGCGGCTTTAACCCCTAGAGCCTCAGCCTGGAGAGGTGATTCCACAAAGGCCCTTTTTTCCCCTTCCGCTCCGAAAACGCCACTCTCCTCCAAAACCACCCACCCAAAAGCCGCGCGGCACATTTTATCCCAACTCGCATCAACCTGAATCCTTACCATGTGACACACATCATCACCCCTCGTCACCATAAAAAGATTTCCTCCCTTAAAATTTGAGACATCTACATCATGAGATTGATCATCTTCAGGAGGGGGCTGAATAATACCCCTATCATCCTCTCGCTTTGCTTTTGCTTCTCTAGCCATTTTTGTCATATAAGCGAGTTTGTTAAAGAAAGCCACTTGATTAAAACTCTCACCACGAAAGATGATACCATTTCGTAAATTCCAGATGCTAATAATGACCGCGAGAAAACTTAGCAGTCCTTCCAAGTTATCTTCCCGTTTACCCAAATACACAATCCAGTTTATAATCCACTCCCCCAGATCATAGTTCCTGTTGGTAGAAGTATTAGTTCCCAGGGGAGATCCCGCCTAGATTCTTGATGCCATCTCACAATCCCGAAAAAGGTGTTCTAAAGATTCCAAGTTTGTTGAATCATGAGTACATAGGGCACAGGATGAAAGTCCCTCAAAATGTCTCCTATCAAATTCTTCGCCCACAGGTAAAGCCTTACTCAAGATCTTCCACAAAAGGATTTTCCACGCTTGTGGAACCGGTAAGCGCCAAAGGAGTCTTTTACAAAAAACCTTTTTTCCTTCATTCATTCTTGTTTTGTCTTTTTCGGATCCTTTCTCTCCAAAGTATTCACTAAAAATCATTCCGTATCCACTTTTCACTGAATAAATACCACTACTTGTTAAAGGCCAAACAGCTTCATCCTCAATCTGTGAGGTGTTAATGGGCACTGCTAGGATTTTATTTGCACTTTCATTAGTAAAAATTAGTCTAATCAACCCTTCGTTCCACCCATTCTCATTATAACACAGGTCTTTTATACGGAGGTCCTTTAGGAAAAGAAAATCATTTCCCAGTACACACTCAAGCGGTTCCGGTCTATTTCCATTCAACCATCTAGAGGACCACACATTCATATTAGAATCCACTCCTGGTTTCCAACCTAAATTTCCAAGAATGGTAGATAAACCATGATGAATACTTTTAGCCCCCCAAGATAGATTTCCTTTAATATCCGGGCTCAGCCCCTCTTTAACTTTGGTATTTCGCAGGATCTTGTCTCTAAACACCTTACAAAAAATGGATTGTTCCTCCGAGAGCAGCCTCCAAGCATGCTTGGCCAACAATGCTTGATTAAGGCAACCCACATCACGAATGCCCAGGCCCCCCTCACTTTTTGGTAAGCTAGTGAATAATTTACTACACAAATGGAGTCTTCTCCCTAACTTACATCCCCCCCACCAAAAAAGTGATAAGAGAGAATTAATCTTCTTAGTCACACTTACCGGTATCTTGAATACCGATAGAAAGAAAATGGAGATATTCGATAAGAAGGATGCAATAAGGGTTAGTCTCCCAGCTGGTGAAAGGAAAATCCCATTCCATGAGGAAATACGCTTAGAGGCATTTTCCACTAAACCATGAAAAATATCCTTTTTTGCAATTTGGAATTCAGTAGGTAACCCCAAATATTTACCAAAACCCTTGTTCCTCCTTATCTTTAGCCCCCTTAGGCAGAGCCTCATCTTTCTCAGTGTTGTATTTGGGTTAAAGATAATTCCGGATTTCTCTTCATTGATAATTTGTCCCGAGGCGTGGCAGTAATCCTTTAGAAGATATTTAAGATTGTTGATAGTTCCACACTTATCTTGTAAAAAGAAGACCGAGTCATCAGCGAAGAAGAGGTGCGTCAAAGGTTTTACACCACGACTCAGTTGTATCCCTTTGAGGTCACCCCGATTTTGGGCATTCTCCACATTACAAGATAACACCTCCATACAAAGAATAAATAAGAAGGGAGATAGAGGGTCGCCTTGTCTCAGACCACACCGCGGTTTGAATTGTTCTAGTGGGGATCCATTAAAGAGTACTTCATAGGTAACAGTTGTGACACAACTCATAATAAGCCCAATCAGGGAGCTTGGGAATCCCAATTTGAAAAGGACAGCTTCAAGAAAATCCCATCTGATTCTATCATAAGCTTTGCTCATATCTGCCTTGAAGGCAAAACTCCCATACTTTCCTTTCTTGTTAGAGTTTATCTTATGAATAGCCTCATGAGCAAGAAGAATATTATCACTAATACTCCTCCCTTTAATAAAGGCATTCTGATAATCCCCAACAAGATGACTCATCAGATTAACTAAGCGATTAGTGATGCATTTAGTAATAACTCTCATGAAGACATTACAAAGACTAATGGGTCTGTAATCTTTGACCTTCTCAGGATTATCACATTTCGGAATGAGAGTTATAAAAGTTCTATTGGCTTCACATAGAACCATACCTGAGTTCAGAATAGAAAGGGCTCTTTTAGTGAAATCCTTTTTAACAAGGTGCCAACACTTTTGGTAAAAAATCGCAGGTATTCCATCTGGTCCCGGGGATTTTAAAGGACCCATTTGAAACACCGCACTTCGTACTTCTTTGGCTGTGAATGGGCATCGGAGAGAATCCGCTTCATCTTCAGTGATTCGGGTCCTAATGTTTCCCAAGACAGAAATAAAATCCCCTCCATTTCTTTGCAAGCGCGTCGTGTAGAGATCGATAAAGCTCTTTTGAAATAGCTCGCTTACTTCCTTTGGGTCATAAGTCCAGTTTCCATCCTTTTCCTTAACTCCAAGAATAAAATTTCTCCCCGCTCTTCCTTTGACCCAGTTGAAAAAATATTTTGTACATGTGTCGCCATCCACCATCCACTTTAGTTTGGCTCGTTGTTTCCAATATACGGCCTTCGCCATTGCAAATTCCCGTACTTCCTCATTTACTTTAATAAAATTCTCATCACCCCCTCCATTTATATCCAATTCCATCCCCTCTTCAAGTCTTTTATCAAAATCGTCCCATTTTCCATTCCATTCCTTCTTTTTATCCAAAACCCATTTCCTTACAACATTTCTTACTCTACTCAATTTTCGAGTAACCCGAAAAGCAGGTGATCCCCAATCATGCTCACACCACACTTCCTTTATAACTTCTATACATTCCGGATACTCTAGAGCCCATGCATCTACTCTATAAGGCCTCTTCTTTTGATTGGAGGTAAGATTCAAATTAATCTCAATGGGTGCATGATCATAGATTTGAATTGGATAGTGTTTGATACCCGTATGTGGGAAAACGGTAAACCATTCTTTAGAGCCCAAAGCCCTATCAAGTCGTTCATAAACCCGTTTGTCTCCCTTTCGGTTATTACACCAAGTAAACTTAGGGCCTTTGAAGGGGATATCCAATAATTCATTTTGAATTTTCCAATTATTGAATTCATAAGCCCCTTGAATTCTACTCCGGTTTGCACTTAACTTATCACACTCATACTCCACTTGATTAAAATCACCAATGATAAGAAAAAGGTAATCAAGGGAATTCAAAACCACCTCTAATTCTAATAACACATCCACCCTACGATCGTTTTCCGGTGCACCATATAACAAAACAAGATACCATAACCGATCATAGCATTTTTCAACCTTTAGGACCACAAAATTACTACATGCTTTGACTAGGCTCATCTTCGCCTCACTTTTCCAACCGACCCATAACCCACCGGCAACTCCAATAGCATCATACCCGGTAGTGTTAACAAAACCAAACGACTTAAACATAGGACTAATAGACGATACAAGACACTTAGTTTCAACTAGGAAATAAAAATCATACATATTACTATTAATAAGCGCTCTAATTTTAGGAATTGTAGGGGCGAGCGCATTATTTAGACCCCTACAATTCCAAACCAATCCACTCATGGCGAGAGAGGAGGTTGTGATGGCCCAACCTCCGCAAAACCATTCTCATCCACTTCAGAAGAGGAGTCACTAAATTCCATCATGTCAGCGTCTTTGATTTGAATACAAAATCCAGGAGTTGGTCCCTTATGTTCTCTGATCGTCTTCTCAGGCCCAACAATACCATTTCCCCAGCAGCCCCTCTTAGCCATACCATTCAGATAATTTTTTGCCTTGTCCAGTGTGCTGAAATCCTCAGAAGAAATCAAGCAATCATCAACTTGTGTACAACACTTTCGTTTTTTTGCCCTTCTAATATCCTCCTTTGCCCAAACACCCAAGTCAGATTCCTCTTGAATGTTAATCAGTCCCATCCCCCCATCTAATGTTGTCATGGGTTCAAGCTTGGCAAATAACCTTGTCTTGTTACCAGCCTCTGGCAAATCAAACAGCATATTCTCCTTTGTTGTCCTGTTCATCTCCATCTCCCCAGATTTCTCAGAGCTTTTTGGAAGCCCATAATCAGCACTTGCCTTCATTAAGGCCTCCAGAGGCATCAAAGATGATGATGCCATCTGAAGATCCTTTTCCTTTCTTAGCACTGCAGCAGAAGCTAGACAAGTATGGACATGAGTCTCCTCAACATCCACTGTCCTCTTAGGTACTGTCACCCTTCCATCAAAATCCACAGTGAGCCTTAGCCCAGGAGTAAAGACAATATTATTAGCTTCCCCAGAATTTACCTCCATACCATCTTCAACCTCCTCATTTGGAGCTTCAGATGATGATGAAATCAAGATAATAGCTTGGCTGTACTCATCAGACTCCTCTGAATCTGTATCCCAATTTATTGGACTCAAGGGAGGTGATTCAACGGGTCTTGCAGAGTCCTCCTCTGATTCAGAATCACTGATGAAGATCACTTCATTAAGATATTGGCCAGCTTGATTCTGATTAGCCTGACTTTGGTTCTGATCATTCTGATGTTGAATCATTTCATTCTCAATAAAAGGACCCTGATACTGGTCAACATTCAGGTCATGCAGGTGATTGTCAATTCCCACCTGAGCTACACGCCCATCAGGATAATGGTAGATAATTGGTAATCCTGATGGAGGTGGATCAAAAGTTTGATTAAGCCCCCTATTGTCATTATCCATCCTAGCCCACTCAGCATCAGCTTCCACTCTAGTAAGAATCTCCTCTTGAATTCTTTGGTCCATATCCACAACACCACTCAAACTTCCTTGACCCGCATAAATAAGATATGGGTCATTTTCCTGTATCCTATTAAGGGTTTCCAGCTGATCCACTGTCTGATCACCCAGCTGCTCAAAAGATTCCTCTACACTATGGAAGATCTCATTTTGGTTATCCTCCTCATCCAGCCAACCACCAGCCCCTGCCATCCTAGCACCAACTCTCTGAGCCCTATTACCATTACCAGCTCCAATTTCATTATTATTCCCCCCACTAGCATTACCCTGGTCATTAACAATCTCCATCTCAACATCATTTTCCTGGTTTTCACCAGCCCTATTCCCCACCTGTTCCTCATTTCTCTCCACCTCAGTAACCTCATTCATATCAACATTCACCCCCTGATATGCCTGAGCCTGATTTTGGTCATCAGGGATGTTTGGTTGTTGATGAGCTCCATCCCCCATAATCCCAGTCCCCACCTGAAAAACCACAGGCCCTGCAAAGGGTTGTGATGTCACTGTAAAAAGCATTCCAGGTTGAACTCTCCTTCCTGGGGTAATACCCAAGTCAAAGTCAATCACCCTCTCAGGCGATTCCCTCCTCTGTCTAGCCCTGAAACCCCTTCCACCCCTCAATTTCACTCTTGAACTAACATATTTGGTGGTCGGGGGAGTTTCCCTAAGATCCATATTAAACATGGTATGGTTACTCCGAGCATGAAAAGTAACAAACCCCCTTCTTTCAGTCTGGTCCAACATACCATTGATATTTGTCATAATAGACATAATACTTTCCCTACATTGACCCCCCTTATGACCAACTTTCCTACACCTAATGCAATATTTAAACACCTCCTCATAACGGAATTGAATCCACAGAAGGTGCCCCGCATCCATAGCTAAGAAAAATCCAGGAACCAGGGGTTCATTCAACTTGATACACACACGAATCCTTAAAAAATCATTATCGGGGAGCATTTCAAAAGGTTCAACAGCAAAACGATGGCTAAGAAGTTTACCAGCAATACGAGCCACATCCATAGTCAGGTACTCGAAGGGGAGTCCACAAACCCGAACCCACACTTCAGCAAAAGGAAACCTTACCGTTCTAGGAACGGTATCAGGGAACCACCGAGCAAACACCATAACAGCCCCGTCAATAGTGGCAGTGCTGCGCTCCAGTAAACCCTCCTTATCCTGAGGATCCTCACAATGAAGGACATAGATTTCCCCCATTGTAAAGACCCTTATCCTCGCCTTTGTACTCCACTTTTCCTGAATGACATCCTCCACCTTTTCAGCTTCAAATAATCTATAATCGACCACAAAACCCAGGAGACAGTTTCCCCAGAACTCCCTTGACTTCCCTAGTTCAGCAGGATCGACATTCATGACCCCCCCCAGACCTTGGGAACCTCCAAAGGTTCCTGTGAACAGGATTCATAGGATGAAACTCAGCTTGAGGATGTGGTTGATGGAACTTTTGATGATTATAGAAATTTTGATGCACATCATCATTTCCCACATCCCCATTTTCATATCGCCCAAATTGATGTTCGAATTCCATAACTTTTTTTGGTTTTTGTTTTGAAAAGAGTTTGTAATTTGATTTATAGAGTTTATGTTTATTATGTGAAATACTAGTTTTTGTGTAAGAGGAAGAAGAAGACGGATTGGGATGAGGAGTTTGTAATCCGATCATGGTATAAATAGTGGATTAAGAAACCCCCAAAACAGATAAAACCCAGAAAACGAAGAGTATGAATTCAGACCTCTTAAAAGTTGATCTAAACGGATTGGCCGTTGCTTCTTGAGCCTCCCAATAGGAACAGACAACCCAATTAAATTCTTTAACAGGTAATGATTTAGGTTTATGATCAGAAAATAAAAGATCCCCTTTCCCAGTAGGATTTCTAGGGTTTCCAACACCCAATTAAATGCCTGGGTAGATAATCATTTAGTATGAACTAGGGATTTGAGGGGTTTATAGATCAGAAGCCTGTAGCATGCTTGCTGAAAGAAGAAGGGAGAAAGGAAAAGTCACCCAATTGAAGAAGAAAGGTGATCGATTGTGAAGAACGAGATGAATAAGCAGCTCTCAGAAAAAGAGAGGAAAGCTCTCACTAGAATTTTAGAGAGAGAAGCTGGTGGTATTAGTCTTGTCTGATTTATTTGATAAACATCTTTATTTGTAACCGTATGTATGATATTAACATCGTTAACATGGAACACATCTCCATAACTATTTTGACTTTTGAGCATTAGTGTTTTCTAGGTAACAGGTTGACTATCATTTCACTGGAGTATATGAAATTTTTTTTCTTAATGCATTTTATTATTGTCCCATTCTTACTATTTGACATGTTTTAATTTTAAAAGGGATACATCTGTCTTAAACAAGAAGTTGGGATAGATGAATACTCCTAAAACTTACTTCTATACTCGTTCCAAATTTTATGAGTCTTCCCTTTTGCTTTTTGCACAAAAAATAAGAAAAAAATAAAATAAAAAATGAATAAAGTAGTGTGAGTTGTGGAAAGAGAAACAATGAAAAATAGACTCAAAAGAGAAATAGAGAAATTTATAAATTAAAACATGGAGGGAGTATATATACTATGTTAACATGAAAATTAGGTACACTAAGGTTAGGGACGAACCTAAAAATAAAGTTTTGGGTTAGTGAATTTTTCTAATATTATTTTATACTTATGTAAAGATGCATATTTAAGAATTTTGAGATAACAAAAATCGATAATTTTAACCATTTTTAAAAAATGTGAGATTGTGAGTGTCTACTCTTTGCTACTAGGTAGGTTCCCCCTAAGGCACAAATCATCATTTAGGTCAAGGAATTAGGACTTTTAACTTCCGTTTTAATTATGACTTTGTTATTTGCTATTGTGTAAATTTTAATTTTCTAATGTATGATCATTTAAACAAATACTTCCTCTGTTTCGGTCATTTAATTTGTTGTTCTTTTTCATATTAGAATGTATCACTTAATTGTTATCCTTACTATTTTAAGAATGAATTTGATGAAAATTTTTATTATTCACACTCAATTGTACCACTTGGCATTTGCTAATTGGCCCCTTCCTTTTCCTTGGCCTTTGTGCCAAAATCAAAGGACAACAACTAATTGGGACGGAGGGAGCTTAGTAAATGATTATAGTAATTATAGATAATCATTTGCAATGTTAAGTATTCTATTGTATTGGCCCCTTTTTAAAATTCATTTAGGTTGTTTCAATTAGAGTAGATACTTTTTTTATTTAATAATATAAATTGATTTGTATTAGATGTTGCACATTCAAACCAATGAAATGATTTAAAAATAAAATCTTAACACTTAACTATATATCTTCTATACATGCCCGTGCAATTTGCACGGGTCCTAAACTAGTTGCTAAATAGACAAAGAGAAATGTAAACAATTGAAATTTGAACTAAAAAGGAGAGAACTTTATACCAATAATAATAATTGGAGTCTTGGATTAATAATTGGAAGATTAGTCTTCACCAAATCTTCAAAATACAACCCAATATCAAATGTAAACAAATGATATTCTCTAATACTAAGCTTAATTATTGAATGGTTAATATTTGATTAAGGAAAGATTAACAATTGCTTGAAAATAAACTTGCATAAAAATGTATAGTTCTTAGATCTAGGTTAATGTGTCCACAAATGAATTAGAGGGAGGTATTTATACTATCCTCCTCTTTAGGGTTCTAGAATGGATCACGGGTGAAACACGGGTAAAGCGACGTCCAGCCGGGGGCCCGACCGCCGCCGAGACATCTTCAAAATTGAGCTGAAATTCTCCGAAAAATTGCAAAGACGACACATAGCCAAGTGACCGGCTGCCAGTGGGTCGTCTCAGTGCACTTCAAGCGTCATTCTATTCTTCTCTTTGACTTCTCTTGACTTCATGCCCCATTTCCTTGCAAGTCTTCATCAAGCGGTCGTTACCTACGATTCAAGGTAAGAGACAGTAGTAAATAGAGAAATGACACAAAACGCAAAGAATTGGGCCGATAAAACCCGCTAATTAGCATCAAAAGAAGTTAAAAGAAGGGTTAAAAAGGCGCCGAATATTAGTTCATCAAATCTCCCCACACTAGAGTCTTACTCGTCCCCAAGTAAGTGACCCAATTTCGGAAGACAACCCCTAACCTAAACACATTCATTTGGGCACATAGTTATTAATATCCGAATCGGGTTTAGCTTCACCCGTAGCCCTTTCAACTCACAATTTGACACCCATGAGGTAGGGTGCCCTATTGCAAGGCAAGTGAGGTCTTGCTACAAAATTCTCGACACATCTAGGCATTTAAGCACATATCAAAATGTAAGATGCATCACAAAAGTTCAACCGCTTCCCTCATCCAAGCAGAGGTTTTCTTTGGTTCCAAAATTTAGAAAGGTTTAGGTCGGGAGATACCCCTCATCCCCCAACAAGATGCCAACTCCCTAAGCGTGGCTCAAGCTACCCATGCGTGATCACAATGCCAAAGAAACACATTCTAAGGCGGGAAAAAGGGGGCAAGGCTCAGCCTATGAGAATGACTCGGCACACACAAGATTCAACCAAAAGAACCCATGACTAAAAGGACCAAAGACCAACGACGTCCTCGCGGTTTTACTCGTCACACATTTGAAGAACGGGTGTTTGTGTACAAAAAGGAATGGCAAAAACACTCACCTA
>JAGPOY010005506.1:0-10933 GCA_018983105.1 Silene uniflora
TATCCCCTCTACCCATTTCCTCTCATAAATTACCCGTTGCAAGATCCGACTCGTCTTCAGCAAGACTTTTTGTTTTATCCTAGCCGGTTTTTTCTTTTCTTCTTCTTCTTTTTTTTTTTTTCAAATGAAGTGCATTACATGGAATGAAATATACTACAATATATTACAAAATTACCAACTCATGTCCACCACACCACACTTTTTCTTCACTTTATCCTCAAAGTGGTGGTGAACATCCAACAACTTTCTTGTTCCATCGATGGTCAAGAGCGGAGCAACTCAACGCCCTTAACAACTTATCAAATACACTAGCCTATAAGCAAGAGAAGTGACAATAGTAGAAGGTCAAGACATACCAAGTATACACAATAAAACCATATGCATATGACAAGTGATTCATTGAGCTTTCATGTTCATGAAATAATTTAATGTCACGATAAGGCTCCTTGAAAGAAGAGTTGGACTTGATAAAAACCAAGTAGGAGTAAGGGGACACAAGAGGTTCTTTATGAGCTTGATTGAGTGGCTCTTCTTTGTGTGACCAAACTTCGACAAACATCTTGTTCTCTACCCTCTTAACATTCTCCTCAAAGTTCATACTCCCTACATACCACACCAAAGGTAACACTTACTATAAACGGACGTACCACACCAAAGGTAACATTCCTTATTTGGCCCACAACATAACCAAGTTATCCCTATACTCATTTGATATTTACACAAAATGTCATTACATACCTCACCTACCAACTCACAATTAAACCCACAATTACATACCCCACCTATTTTTTTTCCTCTTTGCCCCCACTTTTACCCTTTTTTTCTTAAATAACCCAATTTTTACCATGTTACCTTTGGTGTGGTATGGAGGGAGTACTTACTAACTTCTTTGCCAAAGGAGGGTCACAACCAACATCCTCAACAACCACAACTTTCTCGTTTTCTACCTCAACCACTTTACAAATCATTCCTCCTTCACCATCTTTCTCAAACATCCCACTCAACGACTCCTCAAAGATCAATTTCGAACAAGAGTCACTATGAATCAATGAATCACCCCCAAGGTGTGAAACATCAACTTTGGTACAAGGAATATCAATAGGAAGCCCAATGGGTGGTGAGGCCAAAGAAAGTTCCAAGTCATACCTATCATCTTCATCATCAATGAAATCGTCATCCTTAAATTGAGACTCGTCCATATCGTGGACGAACTCTTCACCAACATTACTTGTTTCAATATAACTAAGAATTTGACTAATTTGAGTTTCAAGATTAGCAATTCTAGAATTGGTGAGTTGATTATGTTAGAACAAAGTGGTTTCAAACTCTTGGGTATTGGCTTGCAAAGCTTGGGTGTTTTTTTGAATTGCCACTTGATTTATTGCAAGAGTTTTCATCATGTCTTCCAAGAAATTTTGTGGTTGATTTTGGGGTGACTTTTGAAAAGAAGAGTTTGATGGGGTTTGACAAGAGTTTTGAAACTCCCATTGATAAGTCTCATTAGCCAAGTATAGAAAAAATTCCCACTTCTCTTCATAAGTAAATATATGTCTAAATTTCCCCTCACTTAAATGATAAACATGTAACACCGTTTCATCATTCAAACCATTAAACACCACATGACAAAGCTCCCAATTTCGATAATGGTATTGACATCTAGAGACATACTCACCCAACCTATCAAAATACTTGTAAAATGGTTCATTCTTAAATTGAGGAAAATCAAGAGAAGCCATTAAATCATACAAGTGACAAATAAAGACTAGTAAACCAAATCCTAATATTTACAAAAGCTATCTATACTACAAAGCACAAAAAAAAACACACAACTGCTCTAAAAACACAACTAAAAACACTAACAAAACTGTTCCCTTCCCCGGCAACGGCGCCAAAATTTGACACGCCTAAAACGTCGCAACTAAAGACGGTCAAATTAACAATTTATAAACCGCAAAACGTGCTAATTATACTAATTCTAAAACGAATATAATGGCAAGTAATGGGATCGAATCCAAGAGAAGGGGGGTTTTGCAATTGGTTTTCAACTATGTAAATAGAGTAATTGTGACAATTAAGAACAAGTAATAAAAAGGGGGGGATTTGAATATGGTTCAAAGTCAACAACTTTCAAACAAGAGTATCAAGCAAGTAATTAAACAAAACGTAAACAATTGATTATAAGATGGAATCTTATCAATAGGAGAAGGAAACTTAATTCAACCTATTATTGGTTCTCTAATGATTGATTGACAACTCAATCTCTCTCTTAATTACTATTATTGCCCTATTGTGAGAATTAATCTCTAAATCTCCTAAATAATAGCAAATGACAAGGAAAACCACTTAATCATTTTACCCAACTCAAATTACAACCCAAGTAGCAATCCACAGATTGGTTTATAATATAAGAAGATGCAAACACAAGAGATTCAATAGGGGTGATTAGATGCAAGGAAACCCACTTAACAACTAATCACAAGTTAAAACCTTTCTTAATGACAAGACTATGAGGAAAACCACTCACTAATCTAACACTACGGTGTTGCAAAGATAAATTCACATGGAAAGCCACTTAATGAATTTTAACAACAATGATATTAAGAAATTGAGAAGATTAAGCAACAAGAAAAACCACTTAATTACTTAGATCTAACAATATTCTCAACATCAAGACAATTAACACAAAGATTTCAACAATAATAACAATAATTAGAGAATGATTGAGAGTCTTACAACCAAAGATTACAACTTTAGGAGGGATTAAGAAAAAGGATTAGTTCTCCATAACAAAATTAACCCAAATAAAGATGATTACGATCCAAATTACAACCTTAAATTGTTCCACAAAATGATAATATGATAGATGATAAGATGTGGTAAGGGATTGTAAGAGATGTGTGAAAACCTAATGTAATCACCTATTTATAGCCTAAACCTAATTGGGAGTAATGGGCATCGAATAACAAAGCTAATGCAATTTGGCGAAAACAGGGCAGCAGGAAACTCGCACGGTGCGGATTTTCAGATGGGAAAACCGCACGGTGCGCTTTTTGGCCTGGACATCACTTTTTTCGGAAGACCATATCTCCCTCGTTACTTGGCCAAATGAGGCGTGTGACCTATCGTTGGAAAGCTAAGAACATAAGCTTTCACCTCCACTCAGCCTTGCATCGATAGGAGCTCTAGAACTCAAGATATACCCATTTGAAGTTGATCCTTATGCAACCGCAACTTCAATTCTTCAATTGCTCCATCCTTCCAATTCTTCATGTCTTTCGTAGTCTTCCTTCATGCTTGTAGATGTTTTGTATCATGGTAAACTTCAAGACATGCCTTTGCTTCCGATCATTGTTCAAAACTCCATTACTAACCCGACACTTGGAATTTGGCAATAGTGACGTAAATCATGTAAATCGCATCCCAATGTCGCTTTATTGTACTTAAAATATGCTAAATAGATAGTAGAAATACGGGCCTATCAATAGAATATGTTTAGGGAGTGAAGGTAGGTTATGGAAATTTTATGAAAAAATGTATGTGATTAAGTAAAACACGTATGTGAAAGAGTAATTTCAAAAGGTGATATATTTGTAAGAATTGTAAGTAAATTCAAAAGCAAATTTAGGTGAGGTTCCGGTCCGTTTTCTCTCCATTTCCTCAAAAGAAATGGAGAGACAAGTTCTTATCGATGGTCCGGATCGTATTTTCACAACATCTAACGGTTCTAAATTTACGCATAAAAATAAAGGAAAAATAGGAGTGAGAGGGGGAATTAGTATTTAAAGAGATTGTGAGAGGAAATGGATAGGAAATGGAGAGAAAGAAATGGAGAAGATCAGCATCTGTGTACCACTACCAGCACAACCATCTTAGTTGACCAAATTGACTCATAAAATTAGTTTCCTACACGGATTAATTGATGTTAGGAATGCAAGTCTTGTATTTTGAATTTAAACGATTTATTATGTTTACAACAGTTTCACACGAGATTTTATCTATTTAGATATACAGTTGATCTACTACAGTTCAACTCGGCCTGCCAAGTAGTGCAATTGTGCAAACAGTATGACAAGAGGTACTAGAGTGTTTTAACCCAGAAAAAAAGAAACCCGCAACAATCGAAAATGCCTAAATTCCTCTGGAACTAACAAAGTCAAAGGAGGATGATAAATTGACAAGTGACAACTACATTGTTCACTGTATCTCACAGGTTGGGTGTTGGAGTCATCATCTCAAAAAAGGAAGTGTCCCCTAACAAGTTACAGAGGTGTAATCTATAAATATGAATGTTTTAATCTACCCATTTCAACGTGGGTATAACATTGCGTAAAAAACATGTAAAATCGGGTTCAACAACAGCGTTCCCTGAAATGTCCAGTTGAATCAAAGTTAAATCCCTAAATATGAGATAAGCGTCGAAGTATTTGAGCAGCTGGGGATCATGTATAGAAGAAATGGAAGAAGGATGAGCCTTCCAGTCATTTGACAGAGGTGAAGGGCACAAATAACGGGTGGTGTCGATCGTGTGCTGCCCAATCTCGTTGTTTGAAATGTTAAGCACTTTCAGCAGCTTCAGATGTCTTAATGGAGCTAGGGCAGTAAAACTCTTTATCTTGTTGTTACTCAGGTTTAAACATTCCAGAAGTTGCATTGCTTCCAACCCTGACACAAGAATACATACCATTTCTTAGCATTTTAAGCATAATGGAAATCAAGTATCACATATTCCAGTACAACCAAATGATTGCCGTTACCTTCGAGAGATCCAAGTTCATTGTGGCTGAGATCCAGGTTTTGAACCCACAACAATCGTTCTATGCACCCAATCTGTGATAGTGATTGGTTATTCAGTCGCAACCATACAACGCTCCTTAATAGCCCGGAGTTTTTGTAGCACCAACAATATCTCAACAATCTATCCTTGCTGCTTGTAATCTGATATCAACAAATTAACTCATGTCATCAAACGAATAGTACTAGAATATAGAGATACATCCATTACTAAGTCAAACTAAAGAACACCAATTCAGACTTTACATGCTATCAAATATGATCAAAACTTCGTTTACAGAACATAGATACTGGACCACTTGGGAATTTGAAGTTCGATGCATTCATCACCATTACACCAATGCCTATACAAGGTTCCTGCTACAAGCATCAACTACCTAAAATGCTAACATTTCCCCTGCAGTTTAGAGAGGCTACCAAAAACAGGAGGACAACCATCGGCTACCTTTTGGAAATCAAGTGTCGACGGTTCAATGAGTCATTTTCAGTTGGTCCATATCCTCATTCTTTGTATATGTTCTTTATCAGTTTTCAATCAAACTCTTTTTCTCTCTCACAAGTCGCTCAAGCATCCTTCATTAAACATCTATCTACTGCTTTTACAGGAAGAAGAAACTTGATCAAATTTTCAAAACCAATGAAATGCAAAGACCCAATATAAGTTTTTCTTGTATAAGAAACAAGGACAGAGATGCCAGCTAATTTCCAAAACAGAATAGACATGGCAAAACAGGTTCGAGTAAAGTTAAGCACCAAAAGTAAACTACAGCATAAAGTCTTGGATAACCTACACGAACAGCTTGTAAGTCCCACTGTCAACCCAAAAAGACCACACAGACACGGAATATATTATCTGACTATTTCAAATAATTCCCTTTCGGGGACTAGAACTCCGTATTCATACACTTTCGATTTGCAAGCAAGATTAAGCAGAATTGGACGAAAGAATTAAATCGTAGATATTAGTATATGTTTATTTACATTAAACTATGGTCCAGTACTCCACTTAACTCCAGTTATTAAGGTTAGCTCCAAACATAGGATTTCATATGTACCAAAATATCATTTTTCAATTTAATACATATAGCAGTAGACTCTGCTGTCAAGATGATCGTCCATAATTGTGCTCCATGGGTTGGTTAGGGCATTTTATGGGGTATTTCGTTATTTGTTAACAATGTTGCTTGGCAGGTTGGTGAGAACTCAGATCTCAATGTTTGGAAATTTAAATGGGTTGAAGGTACTATTCCTAAACCCGATGATTTATCTCTACTTCACTCTAACCCTTCTATTGTGGATCTGAAAGTGAGACATTAAATGAATTCTGAGTACAAATGGGATAAAAGTCTTATTCATGCCCTTTTTGAGGAGGATGCTATCAAAATACTGGCTACCACTATTAGTATCAACTGCAGTGATGATATCGCTTATTGGACTGCATCTTCTTCTGAACAGGCTGAAGCTTTGGCCATTCTTGAGGCTCTAAAATGGGCTCTCAATAGAAACTACCTTCATATTTCTCTTTATTCTGATTGCTTGCAGGTCCTATCATATATCTTCGGCGTTAACATACCTAGACATGGTGTGAAGACTATTGTTGAAGACATTTTTAGTATCTCTAGTTATTTTCATAGTATTTCCCTTTCATATGTTTCTAGAATATGTTATAAGATGGCTCATAACCTAGCTCAAAAAGCCATCACTATGTAAGACTATTAACTTGTACGGTTGGCAAAAAAAAAAAAAAAAAACCTCTACATATTATCCACGAACCAACATTTGATAACCCAAGGTCAAAAGCTCCTATGAGAAACCTATTTAATACTTCCCCAAAGGCCCCTATCCAAGAAACCTAAGCTAATATTTTAACTTTCACACATTCTCTTGCAGTCTTGCTCCTTATCCTTAGACTATCAGCAAAAGAGAGAGAGAGAGTGAGCACTTCGAATACAAGCTGTCACAGCATTTTATTGCAACCTAAAGATAGAAAAAATGGGAACATAAGAACTCACCTGCTGCAGTAATGCTAAACTGTGTTGTTCTTTATAGTAATGCAAATGGGATGGGTCCAATTTCATTAAATCGCTATACAAAGCCAAAATTTCTTCAACATGAACCATTTTGTACGACTTTGAACCACTGCTCTCAAAGAACATTGTATCAAGAGCCATCAACAGCTTGGCAAGTGTCAGCTTCCCAATTTTACTACAAGTAAAAGTAGGAATGCAAAAGGTTAAGATGCAGTTTTATAATCCATCAACATTGTTTTATCTATTCTTATGTTAGAAAGTACAAGATTGAAGGAGCTATAAACTGTAAGGTAAGTTAAAGAATACCAGTCCATAGCAGACAGCAACTCACGAAAGAGAACAATCTCATCATTCAAAATATCCACCTGCCACATAGAAGCAACAGCTTCCTGATCCTTGTTTATTTGCAATTGGTTAAATGAAGGAATCAGATCTGACTCCTCGAATTTCATTTCAGCTTTCCGGAAATTCGAATCTTCCCATATAATAGGCTCCTGCTCTTCAACATGTTGTCTATCAGGCTGCTGAAAGCGGACTTCAAACTGTGTCTGAAAGTCATTACTAAGTGGACAGCCACCCAAAGAGACGATCTCAAGAGAATGTCCAAGGTTAACTTCAACAGGATAAGCCGTGGAATCATCACTCTGCAAAGAAGGAAATTTTAGAAGTGTCACCCAGCTACGGGCACCCTCCCTATCGTTTAATGAAAGAGGTCTCCATGTGAGATCTTTACTTTCAGAAAGTTCAGTTGTGACAGTAACGCTTGACGAGTTAACACCTCTGACAGGTTGACTAAAATATAAAACCAAAGGTAATGTAGTCCCATCAGCTGAGTGGAGCGGTGACACAGTAGAACCAGAAGCGGGCCACGATGAAATTAACCAAGGCGACTCCTCTTTCACTGTTTGCTCCAAGAGCCAAAGATGGTAAAACCAGCCACTTTGGTCATCCGGATCAGTAAAGATTGCTTGGTGAACAAGTTCAAATTCATCGGTCAAGATCTTCTCTTTGGGGAAAAAGCCCTCGGCTTTTCTTTTCAATAAACTCGAGAGAAGAACACTGTGGAACAATTGTCAGATGTAAGTAAAATGAAGTGTGACCAGTGCTAAACATGTCATCACAAATTTTATCTCACGACAAAAGGCCCACAGCACAGTTTTATATGTGGCACACATGAAAGAAAAAGCAAAATATTACCTGCGATTATGCCAAGCAGAGTAATTACTGAAATTTTTCTCTATCATATCCGTTGTATACTGCAGCTCATCCTCGTCTGCAATGTTATTCAGCGCGGCTACATATCTGAAAGATGATTAAGAAGGTAATAAGAACCTTTTGCTGAACCAACTTATCAAAAAATCTGACATCTCAATTCTCAAAACAGTACACAGTTGACCTGCGATAGTTCCACGCATGAAAATTCCTTGGATCAGCCTTCTGAAACTTATCAAGTAGACGCAATTCAAGGTCGACAGATGAATGACCCTTGCTAAGAACCCATTTACGATGATGCCATGCCCCATAAGACTTGAAGTTTTGTCTCAGTGCACTCTCAGCCTAATTAAGAAACGAGTCTTCTGATTAGATACATGATCCTACTCTTACAAGAAGCAGAAACCAGATTATGAAATCAGTCATAACCCCTCTTTAACTGTTCACTCCACAGAGAGAACTCTTGAGTACATTCAGTTACCAAGACTGCAGTCATTTTTGTCAAGCTATTCTACCTCTTTCTATCTATCCTTTGTGCATAATCACAGATAATACACGTCTTTCTGTTGCAAAATCGGTTGCGTGTAAAATCATTAATTGAAGTCGTATATTACCCCTCACAAAATCATAGTGGTTACCCTATATATTACCAGTGTTCTCACTCATTGCCTGCTTCTACAACATTACTCACTCTTCTGCCAATGGCAGGTAAGAGGGGTCGGACATATGCAACTTAATGTTAAGAACATAGATAGGCGGTTTCTTGATAACCCCTTAACAAAAATTCCACTGAGAATTGCATCCTACTTTGCAATTAGAATAAGAAAAAGTGAAATAAGTTGAGTGAATCTTTTACTAAATTCACCATATCTCATTGCGGAAACATAAAGTATATAGAAAAGAGAAGGACCGAGATATTAATGTTATGTATTTGACCAGCCTATGATCTACACTATTGAATAATTCTGGCTGCTGCTAATTATGTAGTTCAACTTTATACGTAATAAGGTATGACTGCTAATTATCTGTTTTTCCCTTGTGTGAAACTTAGCTGTTCAGACTCCTAAGGTATGACTGCTAATTATCCAATTATACTTATCCAGCTAAAACCTCTCTTGCAAAATCAATACTGTGTGTTCCGAAACCAGAAGTATGGGTACGTTCAGTACCCAGATCAAAAAGATTACTTGCTCAATTCCAATCATTTCTATACATTTGTTGAATATATGTGAGTTATATTTTAATCAAATGAATAGAATTGATTGGAATGGAAGAAGTATAATGCACACCTATCCCAGCTAAAACCTCAATTGCAAAATCAAAACTGCTTGTTCCCGAACGAGAACAATGAGTAGCAATGAATCAATTAATGAAATGAAAGAGAAAGGGGTAATAATAAAAAAGCGCATACGACGCGGAGCTCCTCATTGAGAATAGCATTGGGATCAGAGAGAGGCTGAGCGAGGAGATGATCAACAGCAAGCTTACGGAAATTCCAAGCAGTATAGTATTCTGGGTTCAACTCAACAAGCTTTGCGCTAACTTCTATAGCTTCTTTATCATAGCTACAATAATACATAACATCCATCAAAAATTGATTAATTTGATTGCAGAAATGAAAAGAAAGACATAAAGAAACAAACATACATGTGATTGTGATGGAAATGGAGAAATTGGAATTGAAGGGATCGTAATTTGGAGGCTTTGGCGGCAGAAGCAGCTTCATCTTCTGGCTTTGAAGCCTTTCTGGGTCTACCATGCATTGTTTATGTGTTCTGCAGCTTTGGATATGAGATCAATACATTCAGTAATCTGCATTTAGCTAACATTAACTGAAAATAGATTAAATTAAAAGTCAAACTAACCTGATTAAACTAGCAACAAGTGAATTGAAGTGTGTCCTCGAGGAATTGTGATGATCAAGGCAAGCACAGAGATTCAATTTGGGATTTAGAGGGTTTCCGGTTTAGATTGGGATTTGTGTTAACCCCCAAAGGCAAAACACGGTACCAAAATTTAAACTTTTGGTGACCCAAGGGAACACCCTGCATGCCCGGGGACCAGGTAAGTCATCAAGGTTGCCCTTGATGGCAGGTAATACCGCAGCACTCCCGTGTTGGGAGTCGAACCCGGGACCTCTCAATTCATTGCCATTTTGCAATGCTTGAGGCACTCCCGCACTCCACTACACTCAAGCCACTCTGGTAAATTTAAACTTTTGATACGTTGCGGTATCCGCATACTAGTTACTACTCCGTATATCTTTACTAGGGGTGGGCAAAAACCGGTTCGGACCGGAATCTACTGGACCAGAACCGGAATTAAAAAATCCGGTCCAGTCTCTCGTCCACCGTTTTCTAAGATTCCGGTTTTCGGTCCGGGACTGGTTTTTCCGGTCTGGACCGAAAAGATAAGATTTTTTTATTTTTTTCCTCAAAAATATATTATAATCCTGTTTGATTCCGGTCCAATGGACCGTAATTTGAATATTATGTCAAATTCCGGTCTTGGAGCGGAATTTTTGCCAATTCCGATTCCGGTCCAAACCAGTTCCGGTCCGGTTTTGGACCGGTGCTCACCCCTATATCTTACATACTTTGTCCCTAATATTTCATTCTTACCCTTTGTCTTAAAAAATTAAGGGCTTCTTTCCCTTCTTTCGTTAATAATTCAACAATTGTGGATCGTAATTCGCACATATCATTTGTAATTTATTCATTTATGAGCAATTTTACTAATACCATTTTTAATCGATTTAATTGAAAATGGGCTTTTTTAAACCATTAGGGTTTGAATTGACTTTAATTAAAATTAGGGTAGTTGGAGGATGTCGAACAAGTCGGAGTAAGGTGGTCGGAGGGCGCTGGGAGCTTGTTGTATGTGTGGAGAGAAGGTGGTCG
>JAGPOY010005507.1:0-10969 GCA_018983105.1 Silene uniflora
AAGACAGGATGGTTAGTATGCATGATACGTAAGTTTACTTGTAGTGTGGTTGGCTGGTGATGTCAACATGTAGTGGATATGATTATTATAATTGCTAGAAGTGGATTTACATGGTTTTATTTTAGTCGATTAATAAAGGGAGATTAGTATACTTAGCCAAAGAAATCATCCACTGATAAGTTATTGATTAAGGTAGTTCGTATTAATAATAAAATAGTTAATTTAGCTATTAATTAATACATGTTATAATTATAAATTAGGATCCGACTTCGTAAAGGATCACTATTAACTTGGCTTGGGCGCTTTGATTTGCTAAAAGGTAGGAAACTACTCAATCTTGTCTTATTTCTTTTATTGCTAAAACATGGATTAATTGTATGGTGTGGTGGATCGGTGAAAGATGACTTTAACTGTTTACAACGATCTTTTATTGCCTTGCTGGATTTTCTGTCCTGTGTCATTGTCTTATATAATATTGGTTGATTATATCGCTGAGACTGACATTATTATTGTATGCCATTATTATTGTATGTTGTGGAGTTGGGAGTTATTATTTGGCATGAGTTCAGACGAGTATTGTATGGACCAGGCACGGGGATGTGGAAGGGCCGTGGACCTGAGGAGGGACTGTGTGTCCGGACTGTGTGTCCATTAGACTGTGTGTCTTGGAGTGGACTGTGTGTCCAGGAGTATCCAGGCTGTGTGTCTGAGGCGGGACTGTGTGTCCATTGAACTGTGTGTCCTGGAGTATGACTGTGTGTCTAGAAGTGGTTGTGTGTCGGGGTGTGAGTGAAGACAAAGGTGATTGTGGAAATTTATTAATGTAATAGTGTTATTGCAGGTTGCTTTATTATTATTCATTGTTTAGTTTTCCTACTCAACCGCGAGGTTGACCGTGTATTCGTGAACACCTGTGATGAACCATAATGGGGAGCAGACTTGCAGGTATCGAGTTAGCTGACTTGGGAGCGTGGGGATGCGTGAGAAATTGGCCAGGACTATCTAGAAGTCTAGATCACTTAGTTTTATTATGTTATTCACTTTGTTTTAATTCCGCTGCGAGATCTATTTAATATTAATTTCGGTTTATATAGTTTGGTTGAGTTGTAAGAACCCTTATTCGCTAAAGTTTTAATTTAAAGTACTTTGGTTTGTTGTACTTTGTTATTCACTACCTCGGGAAACCGAGATGGTAACTCTCCTATTTATCTAGGAAGGCCTAGTTAAGGCTCTTGGATAAATGAGGGTGTTACACAATATTAAATTTTGGTCTAATAATTGGGCCTTTCCATATCCTCTCACCAGCATTATTGATGCTGATAGTACCCGTGATCTTAATCTTTTGCTTAAAGATTTCATAACACCTGATAAAAAATGGGATGTTAGTAAATTATCCGATTTAGTGAACAACGATATTGTTAATCAGATAACTAATATTCCACTCCTGCAGAATGATATTTCAGATACCCTTATTTGGGGTTGTCTGCGGATGGAAATTTTTCTACTAAAACAGCAACTTGGTTAGCACTAGGTTTGTTCGATGAAAGTCTTGACAAATGTAAATTTTTCATAAACTGAATATTCCTCCAAAGTTAAATTTTTTCCTTTAGAAAACTTGCGTTGATGGCTGCAACAGGAGTTGAAGGATCGATTTATCATGGTTTTTCCCAAAAGAAACAGACCAAGAAACAGTTGAATTCAAAGGAAGAAAATGAGTTCTTATGCATTGCATTATGAAATGTCAATGCAGCAGGCATGACTTCTAAGCTTTATATCTCAAGTTGTACTCTTGCAAAACTTTTGATTCTTATGTCATTGGAAGCTTGGGATCTTAACTAAACAATGTATTTTGAATCACCTCAATATCAGTTCTATAACTTGAGTTATGGTCGATACAAGCAGCCTAGGCAGAAAAATGTTATTTTGTTTTCAGAATGACCTATGTGCACTAAAAGTTCAATAACTCAAGCTTTTCTCAAAATTTAAGGTTGATTATTTTTGTATTTGAAAGTTAACTTCATTATCTTTCATTTGAATCCTATTGGGCATGTTGAATCAACCTGGGCTAGGAGATATGAGGTTTCACGTCACGGTTGTTCCAAGGGAAGAATGCTGAACGTCCAGAATTGACGTATTGTCACTCAAACTTGAATAACTAGAGTTATAGGTCACGTCTATGGGCGATTCCAATTGGAGAGAAAATATTACTCCTTTAGCTTTCATATGGTACCTGGAAGGCGTCCTCACTCAATCAGAGTTAAGAGTCACGGCTTCTACAAGATAGGGCCAAATCCTAAAATGTTATTGACAAGGTTGTTTTGTACTTGTGTGCAACAAGGGCTTGCAAGTCTATTTCCCTTGTCTTAAAGGGCACGTCCAAGTTATCCCATGTTCCTCAAAGAGACCTAATGTCACGGAGTGGAGGAAGAGAAGCCTTGTTTCAGAATAAGAAGACTTTTGGTATATGAAAAACAAACAACAATTTCTGAACATTGAAAGCGACCTTTTGTGGTCCTCCTTTTGGGTTGCTGTTCCTTTGCTTTGCTTTAGAGTGGCACATGCCCGAAGCCACGACAAGGCCTCTTTCCTAAGCTCTTTTTAGAGTCCTTGTGCGGCAAGGACCTCATCTACTCACATCACATGGCAACAAGAACAACCAGCCATCTTTAATTATTACTTTATGCTTTATTGTTTTCTAGTTAGTTTGCTTGTCTTATATTCAGCTTTGTGTAAGATACTTTAGCAGCTACTTGTACTCTTTTGTAGGGTTATTTGTGGCCCTTAGATGCAGCCTTGAACGGCTAAGATCAAAGCCTTGGTCCCTATATAAACCAAACTCTTATCCTTGTAATATACAGATTTGAGTTTAATTAAAAGAGTGAAACTTTGTTTCCAATTTCTCCTTTCTAAGTGTTGGAGTTTTGTGTGTTTGCCTTTGTTTGTGTGTTGGGTTAACTCACAACGTAAGAGTGTCCATTGCATGTGTACTTGGATACCTTGCAAGAGAGTAGTGTCCAATGCTTGTGTGCTTGGCTAACCTCTGATTCTTGAACACTTGCTTGTGTGCGCTTGTTCAAGTCATATCCCGGTTACATTTCAGTCACATTTAACAGTTCATTTGGGTGTCTAATTCGTCCCAATTACATAGCAAATCCTTAAGCATTGAGTTTCAGTGCAATGACCTTCCTACGAAAGTCAGACTTCTTAACAGTTATATTAATGTATGTCCTACGTCATTGTGTTTTGTGCAATCATCCTTTGGAAGACAAAGATCATTTCTTTTTCAAATGTCCGTTGATCGGTAAAGCTATTCAAGATATGAACATTATTAGTTTTAATAAATTTTTGGGAATACATGATAATATTGCAAATCAAAGTTTTATAATGAAACTCAACTATCTCAAAGACTTAATTCCAAAAGTTCATTTCAGTAAGATTTTTTTTATTTGGTGGAATGCATGGTTCTACAGAAATGACATTATCTTTAATAATATTCATTTAAATATCAGCAAACTTATTCTCTTATGCGGTAATAACATTAAGACTTAGAATGAGATTAGACATATATAAAGATATTGACAATCCCGAAAAAAACGAGTCAGCTAGAAACATTGCTAGTAAGGAAGAAATCTGGTGAGAGAAACAACCTAGAAACGGTTTTCTAAAGCTAAATTTTGACGGATAAAAAAATATATGACAATAAAGGTGGTTTAGGATACTCTATAAAAGATCATAATAGTTAAGTCGTTTTGTTATGAGCAAAAAAGAGCGGATCTAATAGTATTCTTGTAGCGGAAGCTCTTGCTTTAAAAAAAGGCATTTTACCAGCTATCTGCTTAGGAATTTCAAAGGTAATTGTGGAAGGTGATAATTTATGTAATATTAACTCAATTCGTAGTACTTGGCAAATTCCTTTGGAAATTATTAGTATTATCAAGGATGTGAAATTAGACCTTCATTTTTTCGATTAAATGATGATTAAACATTGTTTTTGTGAAGCCAACAACTCAAGGTTGTTGACTTTATGGCTTCTATTTGATATTTTTGTCCAACTCTTTTGACGTGGTTTGAATTAAAATCGGTGGCTTCAACTTACCTTACTCATTCGAAAGGATGACATAGGTTGGTCATACCCCACATGATCAATCTAGATTTCTTACCTTATAAAAAAAAAACCTCACTCATAGTCTCATATACGCTGAAGAATTAAAGAGATTTTTTCCGCTAAATGAGGTTATTTGATAAATTAATTAGATTTTTGGGTTAATTTCAAGTAATTTGGGACCAATAGCTTCAAGTTATCATTTTTTTTCCCTGCTTTTAGACAACGCCGCTATATTAACTGGCGGCTTGCCTCCAATTATGCTATAATGAGCATAGTATGCAAAAGTTACTCATCCAATTTAATAATTGGACAAGCCCTTGATAAACCTAACGGCTTCATAGCCTGTTTTGTGAAAACAATCACTCTTGCCGAATGATAAATGGTGAAGCTGTTGGTTTAATCCACGACTTTGCTCTTTCTCCATTTTAGAAAAATACACTTATTTCAATGTTTGGGAACAAGGTAAAGCCGCGGCTTTGTCTAAAAACAAGGAAAAAAAAGTACAATTAATGACGTGGACGCCAATGTTGTCTGGATCGGGATTCTACTTTGGATCGATGGAGTAAGTACAACCGAATCGGTAGAATCGGATCGTATGCTCGTAAGATTTTACAAACTAACTAAATATAATTATTTATATGGTAAAAATATAAAATTGAAGATCAAAATACATCTTTATTAATATGTTTCCATAAATTATTGGTGATTAATAATTCTGGTGTCATTGTTATAAATACGGTTCTACAACTTATGCAAGATTCGAATTTTACAATGTCATATTATGTAAAATATAAATTTATTCTTTTATCATAAAATCGGATCGTAGGATCGTATTATGATCCTACCTCTAGAAATTTTCAAATAAATAGGATCGTAAGATTCTACAACCATAACAGAATCGTAAGATCTGGGACCGGTCAAGCGTTCTTAGATCGTAAAATCCTAGAATCATAGGATCGTCGGGATTCTGACAACAATGGTGGACGCATTAACCCAAATAGTGTAACACCCCTTTAACACCCCCATATACCAAGGCCCCTTACCAGGGACTGCCCTGGCATATAAGGATGATACCATCTCGGTTGCCCGAGGTAGTGAACATCATATGGTAACAATTAGGACAATTTATTAAAGATAAAGTACGTTAAAGATTACATTGTTCAAAATTGTTTCAAACCAACTGTAAAATAAAAACAACCGTTTCAACACATCTCTGTAAAGAATACGCGGAAGCTATAACTGTGGAGCTAGACTCAGTAGTGTCCCCTTCATCCGACGCCAGCATCATAAATGATCCTGCTAAACAGCTGCTCACCATTCCCCAATGGATCACAGCAAGTCAAAGACAACAACAACGGGGTCAGTAATCATAAACTCAATCATATCTTTAAATGACAATAATTACAACAACAACCGCAGCGGAATAAAAATCTTTCACTTTATAACCGATGAGTCATATTCATATACATTATATGCCTCCCCTTTAGTAGTTTTAATGCGGTTTTCGTGCTAAGTTATACGATATATATATGTCATTTAATTATGCTAGAATGAGATACTTCCGTATTTTGGTGTTTTTAATGCAGATATAAAGCATTTGTGGAGCAAAAGACTATAATGAGCACCACGGAGTTGGCATGGAGGAACATACGAAGTATGGCACAGAAATCTAGGAAAATAAACGAAGAGAATTGAAGAAGCGTAGAAGTAAGGAAGCTAGGCGAGCAAAAGAAGAGCTTCATATAACTAGTACCTAATTTGAAGAGTCATATCTCGAGTTCTACAAATGATAATCAGGCGATTCCAATTGGAGGTGAAAGCTTATCCTCTTAGCTTTCCAACGCCACAAAAATCGCTTGATTCGGACAAGTAACGAAGAAATGGCAGCCGTTTGAAGTTCAGTGCGAGAAGCAGGAATTACGCGCTGAGACAACTCGATCGAGTTACATCAAACTCGATCGAGTTTGGGTCCCTCGTGATGATTTCCGTAATTTCCTAAAGTCGGTCTATATTTTAGTATAAATACCTAATTACCCTATTATTATTATTATTATTATTATTATTATTATTATTATTGACACTTTTATTAGTTCTAAAACCCTAAAAACTCCCTAGTTTAGTTTTATTATTATCGTTTCAGATCTTAAGCTTGTTCTTCATTATTACTACGGTACTATTGCTAATCTTTCTTTGTTTATTAATTATTCAAATACAATTATTCTTTGTTCATCTTTTATAGTTTTAATCATGCCTTCTATTATTATTATTATTATTATTATTATTATTATTATTATTATTATTATTATTATTATTATTATTATTATTATTATTATTAGTGTTGTTGTTGTTGTTGTTGTTGTTGTTGTTCCCTTTAGTATGAGTAGCTAAGCCTTTAATCTAGGGTGAATGGGGATCTAGGTTGTTAGAAGGGGGATTATATTGATGAATTGATAGTTAAATCTGCTTACTCGTTGTTGTTTAGTTTATCGTTCTTAATCTAGTTAACTGATTACTGGTCAGAGTTAATTGATTAGTATAACATAAATTGAGACTTTCACCGACCGGGTTAGAATCAATATAGGCTAATAACTGAATAGACTAGTTTAATGATAGCGATCGCATGTTAATTCTAGATCTAAAGGAAATATTGAATCGACCGATCATATGACCTTAAATAACGTAATTTGCCCTGTCAATGAATTAAATCTCGCCCCCCGAATAACATACCTAGTGAACTTGGATCCCTAGACTCTTTTAATATATTTGAATTCGTCTTTATTTACCTCGCTATTAGTTTTAGAAATCAAACAATCAAAACCCCTCAAATTGTTACCTTAAGACATAATTTACGTTAGCAAATAATTTACTACCGCCTCCCTGTGGATTCGATACCTTACTACCACCAGCTATTAGTTAGTAGTATTATAGTTTTATTATGGTATAGGTGATACGACTTTAGCCTTATCAATTTTGGCGTCGTTGCCGGGGAAGCCTACTAACTGAATTTCAAACGGCCGCCATTTCTCGATATGCTTTGCAGGATCCTCTCCAGCTCTTGCTCCAAATAAATCCTTACTATTAGTGCGACATAAGATGGCTTAAGTTCGAATGTCCCCTTATCAGTGCTAGGAGGCTTGAATCCTTTGGGAAGAGATGCAAAAGTAGGCTTTGAATGGCTTGCTAAGGTCGGCATCTTTATTGTTGTAGGAATAACTGATGCAGAAACTACGATATCCTCTTCACAGGATGAATTTTCTGCTGAAGTAGACCGCTCGTAGTCAAGTGTACTCAAGTCTTCCACTTGACTTACTTCTGTTTGAAATTTTCGTCTGTACCGAAAAGTCCTTTTTGGCTCGGAATAAGAAGGTACTATCTCCGACCTGTTAGACCTGGGCATACACGAAAACAACAAGAAAAGATAAAACTGTCTCAAGGAACTAGGTCCTTTATGACAGAAAGACAAAAATAAACAAAAAGAAAACAAATAAACAATTGCCTCCTCGGCAACGGCGCCAATATTGATAAGGCTAAAGACGTATCACCTATATCAAAATAAACCTATAATAGTACTAACTAATAGCTAGTGGTAGTAGGGTATCGAATCCACAGGGAGGCGGTAGTAAATTATTTGCTTATGTAAATTCTGTCTTAAGGTAACAATTTGAGGGGTTTTGATTGTTTGATTTCTAAAACTAATAGCAGGGTAAGTAAAGACGAATTCAAATATATTAAAAGAGTCTAGGGATCCAAGTTCACTAGGTATGTTATTCGGGGGCGGGATTTAATTCATTGACGGGGCAAATTACGTTGTTTAAGGTCATATGATCGGTTGATTCAATATTTTTTTTAGATCTAGAATTAACATGCGATCGCTATCATTAAACTAATCTATTCAGTTATCGTAGCCTATATTGATTCTAACCCGGTCGGTGAAAGTCTTAATTTATGCTATACTAATCAATTAACTATGGCCAGTAATTAATTAACTAGATTAAGAACGATAAACTAAACAACAACGTAAGCGGATTTAACTATCAATTCATCAATATAATCCCTCTTCTAACAACCTAGATCCCCATTCACCCTAGATTAAAGGCTTAGCTACTCATACTAAAGGGAACAACAACAATAATAATAATAGAAGGCATGATTAAAAGTATAAAAGATGAACAAAGAATAATTGTACTTGAATAATTAATAAACAAAGAAAGATTAACAATAGTACCGTAGTAATAATGAAGAACAAACTTAAGATCCGAAACGATAATAATAAAACTAAACTAAGGAGTTTTTAGGGTTTTAGAACTAATAAAAGCGTCAGTAATAATAATAGGGTAATTAGGTATTTATACTAAAATATAGACCGGCTTTAGAAAATTGCGGAAATCATCACGAGGGACTCAAACTCGATCGAGTTTGATTAACTCGATCGAGTTGTCTCAGCGCGTAATTCCTGCTTCGCGCACTGAATTTCAAACGGCCGTCATTTCTTCGTTACTTGTCCGAATCAAGCAATTTTTGTGACGTTGGAAAGCTAAGAGGATAAGCTTTCACCTCCAATTAGAATAACATAATTATCATTTGTAGAACTCTAGATATGACTCTTCAAAGTAGGTACTAGTTATATGAAGCTCTTCTTTTGCTCGCCTAGCTTCCTTACTTCTACGCTTCTTCAATTCTCTTCCTTTATTTTCCTAGATTTACGTGCCATGCTTCGTGTGTTCCTCCATCCCAACTCCGTGGTGCTCATTATAGTCTTTTGCTCCACAAATGCTTCATATCTGCATTAAAAACACCAAAATGCGGAAGTATCTCCTTCTAGCATAAATGACATATATATCGTACAACTTAGCACGAAAACCGCATTAAAACTACTAAAGGGGAGGCATATAATGTATATGAATATGACTCATCAATAACTCAATCAGTCAGGTACTCACCGCAACAAGTACCCTACAACCAGTGACCTAGCCTTGTCACCTCAACCACTCATCGCAACAAGTGTAACCCAGGTCATAAATATGCACATGCTCCTTGTGATGAGAGTCACAAGGAGAGACCAAGGCTGTGAAACCATCTCCCAACAATGGCGTCACTCAACCGGAACAATATACGATTATCAATGCCAATACTTATATCATGCTATCAATCAATCCATCAATCTCGATAACCAATCAACATCGTCACACGTATGAAAACTGAGTAGGGAAACCCTACCTGATAGCAAATGCGTAATTAATCACAACAAAGCAACTAGAATGACTCATCTACGAAATCACTACCTTACACATATGAATTATACAATCAATTGATGCCCTAATGTTCTTTTACACAAATCTATTAAATTACGGTATAAACAACGAATACGATATTTAGATTTAGCATAAACTTACAACGATGATGAATGCGAAAAGGTGGGAATCTGAGATGACCTTGGCTTAAAAATGATTAAGGGTGATTAGGGTTTCTTTTGAAATGTTTTTAGAATTGTAAACTGTGACAAGGAAAGCAACATTCTGTTTATATATCCCTTAATCACCCTAATCAAATCCTAACCCGGATTCGCCTTCCCGACGCTTGACTCGACCGAGCTACAGTGTCACTCGGCCAAGTACACATTACTCGGCCGAACTATCTTGTACTCGGTCGAGTATTCACTAGGCAGAAACTTCTCAGAACTGACCTCAGGATTAACTCGGCCGAAGCTGAGTAACCTCAATTCGGCCGAGTTACCCTATCCAGAAATCGGGGTATTACAACCCCGGCCCAAACCTAAGGTCGGAAGCGGTCACTCACGGTAGCTCGTCAGGCTGTGTACATGGCTCATAGATCAACATGGGTCCTTTCCAGCGTATTTTGTCCCCATGCACATCCCGGAAACCTTCCCAGAAGGTCACCCATCCGGGACTCTCAGCCAAGCACGCTTAACTCTATGGAGTTCTTTCATCTGGATCACCAGAAAAGAAGGTGCACTTTGTTGAGATGAGTAGTATTTTCAATTTCTTTTATGCCCAAGTAAGATTTTAAGCCTATTAATAGACCTCTTCAAGAGGCCCACCCGAATAACGTATTCGGTTCAGTAGTAGAGCATCAAAAATCAATTGGTTCCGCATTTCAATTAGAGCTATTCGGTTAGACGGCTTTTAAATACGTGCCAAGTTTTAGATCAAGTTCACTTTGTCTAATCATGGAATTAAACCCTAAAAATTCAATTCTGAGGGATTCGGCCAGACTTCATATTTAAGTTATTCGTTTCTCTATTTGAGGGACACATCTCGTATATTTGACTATATTTAAGTTATATTTTCGAACCAGGCGGTAAAAAAAAAGAATTTTTTGGTTTATGGGTGTTAATTACGTAATTAATTTGGTAGTTAGTATTCATTTGAACTTATTTGGGTTCATAGTGTCCACGTCACCACTTTATTTATTTTTTTCCAGATTTTGTACAAAACCGCTAAGAGCAAGTCCAATGGTAAGCGGATACCTTCTAGCTTGACTAAATCAACATCATATTTTAAGCTACAATCATTTTAAGCAACTAAACTATTCCAATGGTTTAACTATCTTTTATATTAGCTTGACATGAATCACAAATCCAATAAATCAAAAATTAAAAATAAATCAAATTTAATTTTGGAACTAATTTTCCTATTGGTTGTTTTGTGTAGTGGGCAAATTTAAGCAACTAGCTTAATGGAGCTAGTTGCTTGAGGCAAGCTATACTAGAAGGTCTTCTCCAATGGTGTAGCAACTAGCTTGCAATTTCTTAAAATTGCAAGCAAGTCCCTAAGCTACACCATTGGACTTGCTCTAATGTTCTTAGCGGCTTTACTATTCTCCTAACATTTCCATAAGACTAGA